>BQKN01065236.1:163126-182785 GCA_022839385.1 Asparagus kiusianus
AGTCAATGAAGTAATTAAATTTCTCTGGAGAATGTCCTCTTGGGATAAGCCCAAACATCTTAAGTCCACAAACATCCTAATAATATCCTCCTGTGATAAACGACCCTGAGCTAAACCTTGAGCACTAGAAGAAGAAATCTGAGTATTTGAAGCAGGACGAGTAGAAGGCGATATATCAGTAGTAGGCTAAGAAATTGGAGCAACACGTGTAAAAGATGTTGGATCGGTAGAAGGAGGAGTGGAAGCATGACGAGCGCTCTGAGAATTAACCTATAAAGTAATAGCAATATATGAGTGTATACATAGTATATAAGTAAGTGTGTATATGTATGAGTGTTAATTTTATGTGTATTCGTATGTGTGTATGAGTATTAAGTGTATGTGTATGTGCGTATATCAGTGTAGATGTGTATGCGAGTGTGTGGATATATTAGCATACGTACCATCTAACTATTAAGCCAATGCATCTCAGCCCTAAAAGCTCCTCCCTAAGTTGGTCCATCTTAGCTACCCGAGACCTAAGATCAACCACCTCGCAATGTAGCTCTTGATTAAAAGTGTCGATTTTCAGTATGGAGGACACCCTTGAATAAGACCTGATGGCACCGATGCCCATAGCTCTCTCATAACCATCGTGATGTCCTCCGTGTAGGGAATCTAACATCTTGGTGAAAGAGAGTGGATCGTCCTCTGTGTTGGAATCAAACCCTGATGAGGTCGCCTTCTTGATGACCCGATTTTTACACCTTGCAAAGTATTCAAATATAAGTCAACAATGAAAATATAGATATATTTAAGGAAATTTCATTCCTAAACAATGAAAAATGATGGGAAAAACATAAACAAAAATGACAAAAAACTCTATGTGTTGGATATTTAAAAATTTACCTGAAATATCCATATAAAAGATAAAAATGATGTTTGTATGCAACATTTTTTTTTTGTTGCGAAAAAATGCTTTCTAAAAAATATTAATATTTTAGAGAAAATTGAAAGAGTACATCTTAAGTAGAACAGAAGTTTCTGTTACCATATACATGCTTTATATATTGTTCAAAGTATGTGTAAGGCATTCAAACTTTTTTTTGCAGGTATAAGACACTCTTAAAAGTAAAAATATGTAATAAGAGAGAACATGAAGAAACCATTCTCTCTAAATATTCGTTATAAAAAAAACTAAATAATGGAAAAAAAAAAAGAATCAAACGTGAAAAATAAGGGCGACGGGTTATTAAGAAAACTACAAGGGTTAATACGTAAAAATCTCCTCTCCCTACATTTCTCGACAGAAGATTATTTCCTTCTTTTGATCCGCCGAGGAGAAGAAGGGTTCGGATTCTTGCTTCCTGCTCCAAATTCAACCGATTTTATTGATTCTAGGTTTTCTTCTCGATCTCTTATTATTATTATTATTATATTTGTTAATTTAGGTTAGGGCTTTGCTCGTTGGATGAGGGCATGTGAATTGGATCTGGTTGACTCCGTAATTTCCTACATTATCGTTGTTCTTAGATCTGCTCATATCTATTATTTCATTTTCTTTTTGGGTATTTTTAATGGAATATTCAACTATTTACCCACACAAAATCTATTCTTTTTTTTTTTTCCATTTATTGATGGAAATCACGATGTGTTTTTCAAAATGGGATTGTTTCCGATCTGCCATTAGACTGTGGACCAACAACCAATCTATAATTTTGTCAAATTCACCGTGGATACTTCTCAAGTAGAAAAATACTTGGGCAATGATGTTGTTCTTCCCTTTTGGTTTGGTAATTTTTTTAATCCCCCTGATTTGATAACCTACTTGGATGATTGATCTTTGCTCTTCTTTGGTTACCCACAAAAGTAGAAGTTCAAGATGGCAAAGGCTACTGGTAATGATGCGCAAGCGCTGATCCGTTCTCTGCGAACCGCTTACGCTGCCACGCCAACCAATCTCAAGGTTTAGTTGATATGAAGCATACGAAACATGTCTACTTTAGTATAGTCTCTTCTCTTATTTCGTCAACATTATCATAAGGATCTGAAAACTGGCTTTTCCATTGTTTTTTTTTTTGTGCAGATTATCGACCTCTATGTGGTTTTTGCCATCTTCACGGCGTTAATTCAGGTTTGATTATACATAGACCTGGTTCGGATGTAATTATGATCAGTTGACATCTTTCTGATAATGTTATCTATCAAACAAGTGGCTCGAACACTCAAATGCCACGTGCTAAACTGATATTTATTGTACTTAGCCCATTGAAATCCAAGACGAAAAGGAAGAAAATCCAGTGAATATGCTGATAGTATAGGAAATTATTGTTTAACAGGTAACTTTTTGCTAACTAGCGAGTACAGACTTTTTGTTGTCTTTCATTTAGGGATCTAGTAATGCAACATTGTCGCGAATGGGGCAGTAATGTCCTCTGGTGTTTGTTGAGTGTTAGCATTTTCGGTTGTTCCTTGTATTTAATAACCAAAATTTAACTAAAATAACAACTGTTAGGGATCACTTTAACAAAGGAAAGTGGCTTCCGTATTGAGATGTACTTTGTGTGCTGTTGAGTTCCTATTCGGTTTTGTATCTGTTTCCATCAGGACACTGACTGAATTCTCCATTCCAAGTTGTTTTTGCAATTACCATTGAGCAGATGGTTGTATTCTTCTTCTCTTTTACTCCCTCCCTGACCTATTTATTTTGGCTGAAATATAGAACTTTCGCCTTCTGGATTCTAGTATATTTTGCTTCAATCTAGCTGAAATTTGAATCCATTTTGATGTTTGGGTTGCTAATGGATTTGAAACCTGTAACATTTAATATTTAATCACTATAAGCTGCTAGCTAAATATTTTTAGTCAATTATTCACCAAACCATGAATATAACCACTCCAATCTTCTTTAATTTCTCTGGTGGTTTTGGATTTAACAATTAATTGTTTTTAAAAACCTGAGCAGTATTGTAGTCGTTCCTAAGGGCCTGTTTGGTTTGCGACATAAATAAATTGCAACAAATGTTTCTGCAGCAGATGTTGCATGCAACATTTGTTGCAAGAAATCAATTTGAAATTCGTTGTTTGGATATCTATAGTTGTATTATAGGAAATGTATTTCCTATGCAAACTTAGTGTTTGGTTGAAAAGCATTTAATGTACATAATTTTGCCATATATGGAAACTTGATGTAGACGATTTTGGGTTTGGATGTAAAAAATTTTAATTCGATGAGGTGGAATTATTTTTATTTTTTAATTTCCTTTTTTTTAAGCTGGCAACTTTTTCTCCCTCCAAATTGGCCGTAGCATTTGTTGCAAGTTTTTCCTATGAAATGCAAGTCCATTTATCTTTCCTAATTACAAAGCGAACAATGTATTTACAAATCCGGTTACTCTATTTACTTTTGCAACACTATTTCCATCCAACCAAGCAACCCCTAATAAGTGCATCATACATCAGTGTTGTATTAACCGTCTTCTATAAAAAGAGGATTGGGTAGAGAATGACGTGGAGTGGGGAAAGTCTCAATGAAGTATTGGACTTTTAGGTTTACAACATGTTGTCAATACATCAAATTTCTATGAATTGCACAGGATCAGGCCCTCCAAGTACAACCTTAAGTCTAGTTGGCAGGCAATCCAACCAAAATTTATTGCCAACCAATTACACCTAATGCAATCAAGGGGTACTCCTAGTTTTGTAAGATACAAAAAAAGTGTAGATGAGAGTTATGTTGTTGGGATTGGCTTTAGAGAACTGTAGTTTTTCATGTGTAGATTTGGATTTGCTTTAAGGAAATGTAATTTTCTTCAGTCGTAATCTAGGCAAAAGAGTGAAATGAAATAGCTTATCATTATTTGACAATCATTCACTTTAAAATTAGAGAAAAGAGGATGATAAAGATTCTAGTCACATTCTAATTTCTCCTCTATTGCTTTTGCAGAATCAAAGGGACTCACTTCATAATGACCGTTCACCAAATTACAATTTCTATACACTCTTAATCTACTGTATTAAATCAATGGTGGAAACTGTTATCAGAATACCAGCAATACAAGTTTGCAATAATAGCTATTAAATGAAATATTTTATATAAAAATAGGAGCATCTGTAATCTTATAGGTAATAGCATAAGAGGATAAGGTTTGAAATGAATGTTTTGGTTCTCCAAATGCTTGTGCAAAGGTACAGTCACATGATACTCTCTTACAAAGACAGTTTTGTCAATGACGTTTGTAGTTTTTAATATCAAGCAGGAAAAACTACTGAAATACAATATCTGTTAACTGTATATCAAGAGTTTTTCAAATAATTATCATTAACTATGTTCATTCTGCTCTCAGGTGGTATACATGGGCATAGTTGGATCTTTCCCATTCAACTCTTTCCTGTCGGGCGTACTTTCCTGTGTTGGTACTGCAGTTCTTGCAGGTAAAAAATTGATAAGAAAATAATCATCTCATTTCATATGATACTATCCCACTTCTTACATGTTTCTTTTTTACTTCTATGGACTTGCAGTTTGTCTTCGCATCCAAGTAAACAAAGACAACAAGGAATTCAAGGTAATTACTAAATCAACTTTTCCAGAAAACATCGTATTGCCTGTGAGCTTCACATCTTTTTTATTAACAAATCCACCCTCTTGTTGCAGGACTTGCCACCGGAGCGAGCTTTTGCTGATTTTGTTCTCTGCAATCTGGTTCTCCACCTTGTGATCATGAACTTCCTCGGATAGAACTACATTATTATCAGTAGGAAAACGTCGACGAGTGTCTCTTTTCAATGAGTTTGTCTAAGATGCCATGATAATAGCAGATGCTCCGTAGTCCTATGTTTGAAGACCGCAGCAATATGTATTAGGTCTTATCAGTTTTCGGATATGTCCATTTATAGTACTCTCATAATCATATACCTAGTTGAAGATTGTACTTTTGCCTCTCATTTCTCAGGATTTTGACTTATCTTTAGTCATTTTGATGGTCGTGTCTCTTGATGAATGATGTATTCAACTGAAACTCGAGATTGAAGTTCTTATTTATTTATGATGTCTGATATTGTGCGGGAAATGCAGGCTTGAGGATGTTTCAGTCTCTTTGGAGATTCTTTCCCTTTTAACGTTTTTTGAAGAGCTCAGTTAGTTAAGGAAGCTGATGATTATTGTGGAATTGATTTGGATATTGGCATATTCGCCAATTTCGCCCCATGGGTTCTTTTCTTCACCGGTGGCATCAGGTTCCCGGCTCATCCTTACATGTGGGGACCTCAGGTGCTCTTCATTTGTATCGGTTTTTGTGTTTTCGTCATGCTTTATGCTAAACACTGAGAGTTTACGCTAGCAACTTTTAGTTTGGAATGAGCTAACAGATGACATGGAGAGGGCTTGATTTTTAGAGTAATGGTGGGTTCAGTTTGTTTCTGGGAACACTTTACGAGATGGCGGTCGATTCGATGACTTCACTGGTTTCTTCATCTTCGCTGAAGTCGAAGTGGCAAATATAACTACGACATGAACATCCAGCCATAAATACCTTCATTTTTGTCGTAGCTAAAATTATAACAATAATAGTAGACAAATATGTTTAAGGGCTTGATGTCGATGGCTCTTATATTTCTTAATGCCTGAAGCAACTGGGGCATTGTGGTTATGCTTTTAGGACTTCATCTTTCCATCTGGGTAATTCTACAGGTGCATGTTGACATTGAGATGACTGGTTAATCATCTTCATGAATGGGAAGCAAAATACAGAAGTAGGAGTGATTTGTACACTTAAAGCTCACAAAATCGAGTGCGAGGTGAGTTCCCCAAGATTGCAGTGTTTTTCCATTGTCGCTCATGAATATTGCTTCCCTCTGCAGCATATCATGCCTCCCTCCGTACGGAACACCACCACCGTCAATTGTCATGTATCCTCGTCGAGCGTATGCTCGTCCATCTATTCCACCGGTAAAATTCTTCAACCGGAGAGAGTATGAGATCCTGTGCTCAAGAATATTTGTTTTTGTGGTTCTTTAAGTTCAGAATGCCACTACCAATTTGCTTCTGTAGTTCTGTCTATCAATATTCGTATAGGGCTCTCACCTGATAAGTCCTTATGCTATGCCTTCTCCAAATAACAACGCTGAGGCCTCTGTGAGCTCCCTACTAAGATACGCAATCAATGGTTATGTATGACAGCAGATTCACACGTGAAATGAGCAAGGAAAAAGAGCCCCATCCAGGGCTCAAAAGGAAGTTTAGGCAGTTTGAATATGATCACAGGCAGGAGCAAACAATAATCTGTTGTGCGCAGCGGAAATTTCTGCAGCACTTCGGCAGCACAACAAGAGAGATTAGATCGATAAGAATTCCTGTCTCACCAAGGAAACAAGAATCTGAAGCGGATATCTCAACCAAGTGAGATATCGGCTCTTCCTCTCATCAGTTCTAGGACTGACCTGTCGAGGGATCCTACAAGCTATTACAAATCACGACAAGAACACAACTTTTTACGTGGTTCGGCAAATAGCCTACGTCCACGGGGCAAGGAGAGGGAGATCTACTATTAGAGGGAGAGATACAACTAGGGTTTACAATCTCACAATCTAAACCCTCTCAAACAAACTCTCAAATCCCTCTTACAAATATTCTCTCAAAGGGGGAGACACAAAACCCAAAAACAACTACAAAAGGACTTTGTGCAGCCGCAAAAAACCAAGACCTGCTTGCACAAATCAGCCGCTGTCAAATCCCTACCTTTCACTGCTCCAAAGCCGTCGCACCCCTTTAAGCCTCTGACCTCGTACTCAATTGCACAGCCTCCTATGCACTTGAATCAGCCGCCCCTATTTATCACTGCCTTGGCCCTCAAGATGAAAAGCACGAAACCCTAGGCAAAAGCTCTTTTATAAAGCTATCTCGGGTGGGCCTTTAGGTTTCTGCATAGGCTTGATGATATTGTCCGCTGGCTTTTTCCGCTGGCTTCACGTGATTACACTCACGTGTCCCCTCCACAAAGCCACGTTCACAATTCTCCACCTTGGTGAAGTTTCTTCCAAAACTGAGCCGACACCAAAGCATCCAAATGTCCCACTCATTTGACAACAAGTCGGGAATCCGAACGAGAGTCCAAACAATCTCACCCCCATCAACTAATCCAAACCGGCTGCATCTGTAAAGACTGCCTACGTATCCTCTTGCCCAAGGAATCAAGCCGTCCGTAGTTCATCCAACGGCCTCGAAAGGCCTCAACACCGAAGAATGTTCAAAAGCTCCAAACAATGACCAAACTTGACACCTGAAACAACTTTGGTCAACATATCTGCAGGGTTGTCCTTCGTGTGGATCTTCTCCAACATGACGTCTCCTTCATCCAAAATGTCACGAACAAAATGGAATCTGACATCGATGTGCTTCGTGCGTGCATGATAAACCTGGTTCTTTGCCAAATAGATAGCTGACATGCTATCACAATATACCCGAAGGGTTTCCTGTGTGATCCCCAAGTTCTCCAATAATCCATGCAACCACAAAGCCTTCTTCACAGCTTCAGTCAATGCCATATACTCTGCCTCCGTAGTGGAGAGAGCCACTGTAGACTGAAGTGTGCATCTCCAACATACCGGTGCTCCTGCTAGTGTAAACACATATCCGCTAGTAGACCGGCGCTTGTCCAGATCCCCCGCATAATCAGAATCCACGTAACCAATACAATCCTGCCCTGTCTTCTCATTCTTCTGAAATACCAAACCAACATCCACGGTACCTTTGATATACCGTAGAATCCACTTCACGGCCTCCCAATGACCCTTCCCGGGGTCGTGCATGTACCTGGATACCATGCTCACGGCCTGTGACAAATCTGGCCTTGTACACACCATCGCATACATCAAGCTACCCACAGCATTGGCATATGGAACTTTAGACATGTATTCCCGGTCCTCAACTGAAACAGGTGACATCTTAGCTGATAGCTTAAAGTGGTTATCCAATGGAGTACTCACCGCTTTCGCATTACCATAATAACTGAATTTCTTCAGCATTTTCTGCAAGTAACTCCTCTGTGTCAACTTCAACCTCCCCTTCACCCTGTCTCTTTCAATCTCCATACCCAATATCTTCTTTGCTTCTCCAAGATCCTTCATCTCAAATTCGGATGACAGCTCCTTTTTCAACTTTCTAATAGCTGAAGTATTCCTGAAAGCTATGAGCATATCGTCAACATATAATAGCAAATAGATATATTCACCATTCTGTAGCTTGTGCATATAAACACACGGGTCATATGGGCTCCTCGTGTACCCTCGGCCAATCATAAAACCATCGAATCTCTTGTACCATTATCGCGGCGATTGCTTCAATCCGTAAAGAGACTTCTTCAGCTTGCATACCAATTCTTCCTTTCTTGCAGCTTTGAACCCCATAGGTTGTGTCATGTAGATCTCCTCTTCTAAATCTCTATGTAGAAAGGTTGTTTTCACATCCATCTGGACCAAATCCAAATCCAGCTGTGCCACCAATGCCAATAAAATACGAATCGACGAATGCTTTACAACAGGTGAAAATACCTCGTTGTAATCAACGCCCTCTAGCTATGCATATCCCTTGGCAACCAATTTGGCTTTGAATCTAATTTCCCCAATAGAAGATCCCTCTTTCTTTGCATACACCCACTTGCAACCAATAGCCTTCTTACCTTTCGGTAGCTTTGCAAGTTCCCAAGTATCGTTCTTATGAAGAGACTGCATCTCTTCCTCCATAGCTTCTCTCCACCTAATCGAATCAGAGCTTGACTCTGCTTCCTTGAATGTAGAAGGAACCAAATCATCAACGACTTCTGCTGATAAAGCATATGCAACCATGACATCGTCATATCTAGCTGGCCGACGAATGTTTCTTCTTGGTCTATTAGCTGCAATGGACTCCTAAACATGACCATGTTCCTCAGTCCCAACATCCACTGTATCCTCTAAATGCCTGGCTGTCATCTCATCTCCTCCCAGTGTCACCTCTGTAGGAGCCTCAATGGATACAATGCTATCTGGAGTGGGTGGAGTCACATCATCCTCCACCTGCTGCGATATCCCCTAAATCTGGTCTTCCTCCACCTGCTGAGGAACTTGAGGCTTCATCATGTATGCCTCGTCAAATGTGACATTCCTGCTAATAACTATCTTCTTGTCCTGTGGATCCCATAATTTGAAGCCTTTAACTCCATCTCTAAATCCCACAAAGACTGCTTTTCTCACCCTCGGATTCAATTTACCATCATTGACATGGTAATAAGCTGGACACCCAAATATCCGAAGCGACTCATAGTCACTAGCTACCGAACCAGACCAACGCTCTAACGGAGTCTTCCCCTGTATCGCAGTGCACGACAACCTATTCACGAGATGACTCGCATAAACCAATGCTTCGGCCCAAAAGGATCTTGACAATCCACTCTGCGTCATCATACATCGCACCTTCTCCAGCAAGGTACGGTTTAATCTCTCAGCCACCCCGTTCTGTTGCGGTGTCTCACGTACTGTGAAGTGTCGTCTAATGCCGTGATCCCGGTAAAACTGTAGAAACGGATCACTCTTATACTCTCCTCCATTGTCCGAACGAAGAGTTTTTACTTTTCTACCTGTCTGCAGCTCCACTTTCTTCTTCCACTCCACAAAAATATCCAGGACCTGATGTTTATACTTCATCGGGTATACCCAATTCTTCCTGGAATAGTCATCAATAAAAGTAACAAAATAGTTGGCCCCACCAAGTGATGTGTGCTTGGAAGGGCCCCAAACATCTGTGTGAATATAGTCCAATATACCTTGGGTATTGTGAATAGCGGTGCCGAATTTCACTCTTGTCTTCTTCCCAAGTATGCAATGTTCACACAGCTCCATCTTGCGGGTCTTTGCACCCTTCAATAGCCTCTGCTTCGCCAATACCTGCAGGGACTTATCACCAGTGTCTCCCAATCTCATGTGCCATAAGTTGGTAGTATCCTCCTCTGTGGTAATCGAAGCTGCCAGACCCCCTGTTACTGTCTTGCCCTTCAAGTAGTATAGGTTATTTTCCCTGACACCTCGCATCACCACCATGGACCCCTTTGTGACCTTCAGAGTCGCATTCTCCAAGATCACCTTATAGCCATCTGCCTCCAAAGTTCCAAGCGAAATGATATTCTTCGTCAATTGAGGAACGAATCTCACTTCCTTCAGCTCCCGAGTTACCCCGTCACACATCCGGATCCGTACTGCACCAATACCACCAATAGGGCATACGTGATCATTACCCATGAGCACGACATCCCCTCTTTCCAACTCCTCAAAGCTGGAGAACCAATCCCTCCTAGGGCAAATATGGTATGTAGCACCAGAATCCATCATCCACTCCGTAGAGTCAGCGTAACAAACTGACGGTAATGCCGAGCATGAATAGCCTGAAGAATCCGTATCTGAATTGTCGTCACTAGCCTTGACAACATTCACTTCTGAAGCTTGTACAGCTTTTCCTTTATTCTTCCCGGCTTTGTCTTTCAACTTTGGGCAGTCGTTCTTCCAATGTCCTTCTTCTTTGCAAAAGCGACATTGATTCCTACCAATATTTCTATGGCCACCTCTTGACTTTGATCTTGAGCGATCACCTGGACGACGGTTTGGACCACGGCCTTGAACTGCTAATGCATCTCCCGATGCTTTCTCGGAGGGTTCGCCATCACTCTTCCTCAACTCATAATTCACCAAAGCTAAGGTCACCTCCTTGTAGCTAACCGTAGTTCTTCCATTTATCATAGTGAGAACAAACGTTCCAAAATCATCCTCCGGCAACGAACACAATAGTAGCATCGCCTTGTCTTCATCCTCAACCATGATATCTACATTGGCCATATCCGAAATTAGCTTCGTGAAGTTGTTAACATGCTCCCGAATGGAAACTCCCATCTTCATCTTGAATTGGTAAAACCTCTTCTTCAAGTGAAGCCGATTCTCAATGCTCTTCGTCAGATACTTCTCATTGAGTGTTTCCCACATTCTCTTCGCCGACGTCTCGTTCATTACGCCATAAATAAGATCCGGCGTTAAGCATGACCGAATAACTCCACAAGCCCTACTATTCATTTTCTTCCAAACCTTATCCTCCATATCAGCGTGTTTCTCTTGTAATTCAAGAGTCTCCTTCAAATTTTGTGCATCCAAGGCGTCCATCACCTGACACCTCCACAAACCAAAATTGATCTTGCCGTCGAACTTCGGAACATCAATTTTTGTATTATTGATGCTCAGACTCTGTATCGCCTTCGAAAGAGTCGATCCCGATGTGCTTGTTTCTCCTATGTTGTCGATCTAATTCTTCAAATAGGAATTCTTCAGAGAATCCTTCGAACAAGCTCCCAAGTCCAACCCGGAGCTCTGATACCACTTGTTGTGCGCAGCGGAAATTTCTGCAGCACTTTGGCAGCACAACAAGAGAGATTAGATCGATAAGAATTCCTGTCTCATCAAGGAAACAAGAATCTGAAGCGGATATCTCAACCAAGTGAGATATCGGCTCTTTCTCTCATCAGATCTAGGACTGACCTATCGAGGGATCCTACAAGTTATTACAAATCACGATAAGAACACAACTTTTTACGTGGTTCGGCAAATAGCCTACGTCCACGGGGCAAGGAGGGGGAGATCTACTATTAGAGGGAGAGATACAACTAGGGTTTACAATCTCACAATCTAAACCCTCTCAAACAAACTCTCAAATCCCTCTTACAAATATTCTCTCAAAGGGGGAGACACAAAACCCAAAAACAACTACAAAAGGACTTTGTGCAGCCGCAAAAAACCAAGACCTGCTTGCACAAATCAGCCGCTGTCAAATCCCTACCTTTCACTGCTCCAAAGCCGCCGCACCCCTTTAAGCCTCTGACCTCGTACTCAATTGCACAGCCTCCTATGCACTTGAATCAGCCGCCCCTATTTATCACTGCCTTGGCCCTCAAGATGAAAAGCACGAAACCCTAGGCAAAAGCTCTTTTATAAAGCTATCTCGGGTGGGCCTTTGGGTTTCCGCATAGGCTTGATGATATTGTCCGCTGGCTTTTTCCGCTGGCTTCACGTGATTACACTCACGTGTCCCCTCCACAAAGCCACGTTCACATAATCCTGGTAAAACATCGGGGGCCTCGACCGATGGAGGCTTCTCTCAGAGGTATGGCCCGATGCTTGCACAGGAATTTTGATTTTTATTAACCATTTCCTCTGGGTAGTCATACTCCAGCAAGTCTTGCTGATTCTATCATTAAGGAAAACTAGTGTCAACACCGTGCAAAGCACGACATATATTTTCCCGCTACAGAATCCCGGTTTTAACTGCTACAATATTTTTTTGAATTGCTACCGTATCTCGCCTTGCTACTGTAACATTTTTTAATCCAAAGGTCACTGTATCCAGTTTCATGTTGCTACAGTAACAATGCTACATAAAATTCTATTGTAGAGTTCTGGAAATGGAGTATCCCATACTCCTTCGCAATCAGCAATGAACCGAACCATGTTAGTCATGCCTATGCCAGTGGCTGGTGTTCCTGGAGCTACTGCAGGTCCTACCACTAACTTGAATATTGGGATGGACTACAGGAGTGCTACGGCCCCATCACCAATTCTTCTCATTAACTTAGAGATTTCATCGTAAAGGAAGAAAGTTAGGAACTTCTTAGAAGAGAGTGGTAAAACTTGGGGACATGTTTGCCAAATTGATGAGAGCTCAAATTTGACTTTATACCACTAACGAATTAAGCGGTGTAAAATCTCTACGTAGTCACTGACGAATCAAGCAAATATGTAGTCCAAGAACACCAAGAACTAATCTACAATTCCCAAAATAATAAATCCAAATTTTATTGATAAATTCTTTGAAGTTTTCAATCACAAAAAATTTAATAAAACCCTAATATTTGGCTGGCCTTAAATAGCCTTTGTTTTGGCTTCATAAACAAATCATATTTGTAAACAAATTCCTACTCCTAAACAATTTCCTATTTCCTAAGCAATTCCTATTTGCCTAAACAATTCCATACTGCCTAGACAATTCTCTACTTCCTAAAATAAATCATATTTATAATCAAACCAAATCCTATTAAGACTTAGATTCCTTCATTATGTAGTTTATTGTAATTACGAACTAGGCAAGCACGATCACTCGCACGCACCAATGGCTCCGAAATCATATCATTCTCCCCTCATTCGAGACTACACTTGTCCTCAAGTGTAAGATCAGGAAACCTCTCCTTGAGTTCATCATAGTCTTCTTATGTAGCCTCGTCCTTCGTCAAGCCCTTCCAAATCTTCTCTGGAATCGTCAAAGATTGCATCAAGCCCATCGGTAGCCCTTTGAACATATTTTACCTTCTAACACACATAACACTTTGTTACTTTTGCCTTCACCATTGCCTTTAATCCTTCCTAATAGAAAGATACTTCACCTTGATATACGTCCAAAGTCAACCTGAATGATGTGAAAATGAGATAGAATATCATCCCTCAAGTATGGTAGTCTAGGAATATATATGTGGCTCTTGTAGAAAAATAGCTCATCTCGAAATTCATATCTCAGTATCCCTGAGTCTCCTTGCCCAATCCATCACAAATATCCCTAGCTCGCTCATCCAACTTCACAGCCTGACGAATACGATCCCACACTCTCCAATCAGCGCTACTAATGGCATGTAGGCCCGCCACCACCTTGCTGCATACCAACCACAACATTAGACTACCCTACTTCTGAGATAATGCATCGGCAACTCTATTCTCCTTCCTGGGCTGATATATAATGTCAAACTCAAAGCTTAGAAGCTTCACCACAAACTTCTACTATTTGGAAGTAATAATCTTCTCCTCCAACAAGTGCTTCAAAACTTGCTGATCCTTCTTGATCTTGAATTTTCTTTCCAATAAATATTGCTTCGGAACCTTCATGGCATGCACGACTCTAAATATCTCTCGAGCATAAGTTCTTCAGGCCCTCTTCTGCGGTTCCAATTCCTTTGACATATAAGCTATCGTACTCTTATCCTGCACCAAAACCGCTACTATATGCTCACCACTAGCATCATCATGTATTTCAAACTCCTTCGAAAAATTCAATAAAGCAAGCACCAGAATCTGAGACGTCGCCCTCTTCAAATCTTTAAAAACTACTGTGATGAAACTGTTACTAAAACCCATCCTCTTTTAGCATGCCAGTCAACATTTAGCAATCAAGTCATAATGCTTCACGAACCTTCATAAAGCTGACACATCCTTACGTAAAGGCTAATTCATCATAGCTACTATGTTCCGCTTATCTATCTTCACTCTCTTAGTTGAAATAATATGTCTCAAATAGTCCAATTCCACCTTCACAGAGTTGCACTTTGATAATTTAATATTAAAACTATGCTCCTCCAAAACCAATAACACCTCCTCCCAATGATGTAAGTGCTCCTCCATGGTAGCTGAAGACACCAATATATTATCGAAGAACACTAGCACTAATCTTCTTAGAAAAGGCTTGAACATATTGTTCATCACTGCCTGAAAAGTTGATGGCTCATTGCATAGGCAAATGGCATCACCACATGCTCATAGTGTTCCTGAAAATCACCTCGGTCAACAGCCTCAGTAACAATAGCATAGTACTTAGCTCCTCCCTTGCACAACCACTCAAATGCATTAGCCTCCCCCCAACCAATCAATCCTATGGCAATGGTAATCCACAAGTTTCTCTTTCCCCTTGACTGAACATCATCTTCATCTCCTTATCAAAAACTTTCAGACGATGATGTTCATCTGCATCGAAACCTTACGCAATAAGGAAAGAGCTACCATTCGGCTTCACTGCTGAACTTGATTCACTTCGCAAGAGTGCAGGTATAAGACAATCATCATCTATTCGAGTAAAGTACTCGTCCTCCTTTCCCTGATGAAAAATACCAAGATCAAACTGCCATGGCCTCCACGATAGTAGATGGCGTGCATTCATATCAACTCTATCACACAAAATCACATCCTTATACTTATCGATAAAGAAGGAAATTCGTTTGCTATTAGCCACATCACAATCATTATCATTGATACTAACAAAGGAAATTGAAGCAATTGAAATTTCTTTTAGAGACTTCAAACTCTTTAGATATTTCACTTCTTTCTTCTCCACCATTGGGTCCTTTGATTCAATATTTTCGGGAGCGTTTGGCAACCGTGACGTTTTTGTCGTTTTTGTCGTTTTTGTTTTTTCAACAAAAACAAAGAAACGCGTTTGGCAACCAGGGCGTTTTTTTGACTTGTCCATTTACAAAATCTAAAAATTAAATACTTTTCTCAAAACACTAAAAATGTGTTTTGATATTCCGTTTTTTCATTTAAGTCGCCGCCGCCGCCCGCTCGCCCGTCGCTGTCGACCCGCCGCCACCGCTGGCTGGCCATCGCCGCCGCCCGCCGCCCTCAGGCCCACCGTCACCCCGCGACCGCCGCCCGCCCGTCGTCCAGTCACTGTCGCCGCCTGTCCGTCTGCCGTCTGCCGGCCGCCGGCCACCTGCCGCCCGCCGTCGCCACCGCCGCCACTCCCCAGCCCGTCGCCGCCTGCCGCCCGTCGCCACCCGCCGGCTTGCCGCTGCCCACCGGCCACCCGCCACCCGTCGGCCACCCGCCCGTCGGCCGGCGACCGGCCACCCTCCACCCGCCGCTGCCACCGCCGTCGTCACTGCCGCCGCCCACGCGTTGGCCGGCCACCGGCCACTGGACACTCGCCGCAGCCGCCCGCCGGCCACCCGCCACCCGCCGGCGCCCGCCACCCGTCAACCACCTGCCCGTCGGCCGGTCGCCGGCCACCCTCCACCAGCCACCTCCACCACTGCCACCGTCGCCGCCCGCCGGCCACCCGTCGGCCCGCCCCCGCCCGCCCGTCGGTCGGCCACCCGCCGCCGCCTGCGGGCTCCCTACCGCTACCTCCTGCCGGCTCCCCGCTGCTGCCGCCCGCTGGCCACCCGTCACCCGTCGGCCACCCGTCGGCCCACCGCCACCAGCTCGTCGGCGGCCCGCCGGCCACTGGCCGCTATCCGCTGGTGTTTTTTATAAAAAAAACACATTGATTACCAAACATAATTGCCTACATCTCACAAGTATCCAACAAAATCATTATCTGTATGTCTAACAAGTCAACTTCAATGACAGGATTAGCAACTATTTTAACTCGAAAATGATTATTTTTAGCATTAATTTTTCAGATTGACTCTCCATAGATATCTGACCAAAATCTTCATCATACCTTGTATCAGGGTCACGATCAAATATGGACTTTCTACGTGCCTTCCATGGTCGGATTTTGTAGACATTCCAATCATACTGATAATCACCCTATAGTACCTATCTTGACAATAATCATAATCGTAATCGTACCCGTCATGACAATCTCTATGCTGAAATAGGCCACGATAATCTCTATATTAAAATCTACCACGATAATCTCCACGCGGTGGTTGCCTACGATCAAAACGCCAATCTCAATCATCAACAAATTCACCAAATTCATCATCAAAACAAATGTCACGATCAAATCGCCCTAGTCTATGACCCACATCTAGACGAACATTATCAACACCTCAATCACTACGCCACCTATTATTGATACGGACTCGATCTCTGTTGAACCCCCATTGCCCATTGCTCATCATCGTCAAACCCGGATCATCCAGCTGAAGCCCTCGCATTTTGTACCCCTCAATCATAATCTGTCATCATTGTTTCAAAGCTCTTTCTTTCCCCATGAGTCTCCCATTATAGGTCCTTCGATGCCATCTTTTTTCAGTGCCATTGATTTATCGACAACTTTAATTGCTCAACCACCTTTGATATATTCTTCATCTCCTGTGATAAAGATAATTGATCTTCCCTCATTATCGATGATCTCATCTCTCAAATAAAAAACAATGATCCGACAACTATATCGAAATCCAATCGAAAGATCTCTAAAGAATCATTGACACAATGATTCCCTAGCCAAAGGTTCTCTTAATCCAAACTATCAATGAAAGCACCATATGATGAGAGCCCAAATTTGACTTTACTCCACCAATGAATCAAGCGGTATAAAATCACTACGCAGTCACCAACGTATCAAGAAAATATATAGCCAAGAACACCAAAGACTAATATGGAAATCTGAAAATAAGATCTAATTTTATTGATAGATTCTCCCAAGTTTTCAATCACAAAAAATATAATAAAACCATAATACCTGGCTAGCCTTAAATAACTTCTGTTTTGGCTTCCTAAAAAATCATATTTGTAAATAAATTCATATTTATAAATAAGTTTCTACTCATAAACAATTCTCTATTTTCTAAACAAATCCTATTTGCCTAAACAATTTCATATTGCCTAAACAATTCCCTACTTTTTAAAATAAATCATATTTTTTTTTTTGGTCAATGAATGAAAATTTTTATTCAAGAACCAACTGGGCAGTTATATCATACATCTTGTATCCAGATAACAACCTGGAAATCCTCAACATATATACAAAAATAAAGTCTTAGGTTCCTTCCTTCATTATGTAGCTTCTTGTAATTATGAACCACACGAGCACGATCATTTCTACGCGCCGATGGCTCCGAAATCATTTCACAAGGTTAGGGCTTCTTAGAAAAGAGAGGTAAAACATGAGCGCTCTTTAGACTATATTCTCAGTCCCTTTTACCAGAATTTTCTAAAATTTTGACTTCTTGAGAGTGCTTTACTTCTAAAGCAAAAAGTATTTGGGGGGAAGGTGTTAAGTCGATTATGTAGATGATTGATCCATCATACTCCCTTTAAAAGCACGAGTTCAGAAAATCTTTCGATAGACAAAAATACCCTTAGAATTCAAATACTAATCCATCAAGTAAGAGTAAGTTGATAAATTGATGAATTTTTATTGGATATACATAGTATGAAGATGATTATATAGTTTAAATAAAAATGTAAACCTGAATGAAATTATTAAATACTAACTTTAAAAATATCTACAAGATCAAGGGTGTATATGCAAAAACCAAATAAATTAACGAGACAAATAATGTATGCCCCAAAGGTCGAACCCAGAAACAGCGCAGACCTACAAATATACGTAATGTGGGCGGGATATTTACAAAACCCACTAAACAAATTAAAGAGATAAAAGTGATTCTCAAAATTACAAAAAAGAAAAATTAAAACAAACGGTTGCAACTTGAGCACACAATGTGGCGGTCTCTCACCGACTAAAATTCATATCATATCGTACTCCATTTAAAAGCACGAGTTCAGAAAAATCTTTTGGTAGACAAAAATACCCTTAGAATCCAAATTCTAATCCATTATGTAAGAGTAAGTTGATAAAATGATAAATTCTGATTGGATATACATAGTACGAAGTAATGATATAGTTTAAATTGAAATGTAGACCTGAATAAAATTATTAAATGCCAAATTTATAAATATTTACAAGACGAAGAGCGTATATGCAAAAATTAAATAAATTAACGAGACAAATAATGTTTTCCCCAAAGGTCGAACATAGGAACAACGCAGACCTACAAATGTACATAATATAGACATGATATTTGCAAAATTTACCAAACAAGTTAAAAAGACAAAAGTCATTCTCAAAATCATAAAAAAGAAAAATTAAAACAAACAATTACGACCTGAGGACACAACGTGGCGATCTCTCACCGATTATTATTCAAGTAGTTCACGATACTGTATAATTAGTTTTAAAGTTTAATTATGCTATTATTATTTAAATAGAACTCTATTTATAATTATTATCATCTCACATGCAACATCATGTATCCATATATATAAAGCAAGAAATTACAACAATTTTCATAGCACTTTTATCTCTTTCTATAGGTATGTACCTTTGTTATTTTATTCTTATTAGATTAGACTATATTATTTTTAAGCAATTAATTATATTATATATTTAATTTTTTTCATATTAAGAAATAGCAACAATTTTCACAGCACTTTCATCTATTTTCCTCTTATAAGATTAGATTATATTAGATTATTTTAAAGTAATTAATTATATTGTATGTTTAATTTTTGTTTAGATTAGAAATTGTAATAATTTTTATAGCACTTTCATCTCTTTCAACATTTATACGCCTTTATTATTTTCTTCTTATTAGATTAGATTATTAGATTAGATTAGATTGTTTAAAATTTATGAATTATAAAATTACAATAATTTTCACATCTATTTTCTTCTTATTAGATTAGATTAGATTATTTTAAAGAAATTAATGTGTACTATATATTTTTGATCTTTTTTCATATCACAGAGTTTAATTATACTATTATTATTTAAATAGATACTATTTGTATAAAAGTCAAAGAGAATCTAACACATATCTTAAATCTCAATACCAATTGTAATATTTACATATATGTATTGGTTAAAATAAATTCCATGTATAGGCTTAACTTATATAATCCTACTTTAATTGATTAGGTAATTTATATTTTTTTAGACCTAAATTCTTCCACAAAATCAAAAGAGAGTAGTAATGCTATACATATATATATATCCACAGGACCACATATATTTTGAAAATAAATAAAGAAAACCATACAAACAAACATCATATTAATTATTCCACACACCCACTATTTTCAAAACCACCCTTCTTCATTTCTATCTATAATATATCC
>BQKN01065236.1:187785-198085 GCA_022839385.1 Asparagus kiusianus
GGTTTACGGGGAACCGATTTATATACATGAAAATATTCTTCTTTAATTCAAATAACATCTAAATAATAATACGCTTGTGTGTTTGGTAATGGATATTATCTTGATCTCTATGTTTAGCATTTTCTTTTATCACTATTAATTTAGAATTTATATTTTATTTATATATGTCACCTACACTTACACGTGCATAATTTTCTCATTTTACATGCTTGTTGGGAGTTTCTTGACTCCCCGGGGGTTTACGTGCCCCAGATTCGGGAACCGTTCTTTCTTCGTAGGATTGAGAGTATTTCGAGGAGCAGGCTCAGCGGCAGTGATCACCATTCATTCTATCAGTTCAACTATTTTAGGTGGTTATTTGGTTTAGGCTTTCTCTTGAGTTCCATGTAATTTTTTTCTAGACTATGATGTAAAAATTTTCTTGACTCTTTTCCATGGTGGATAGTTGTGAACTCGTATTCGAACTCTGTTCTTTTTTTGGAGATTTCTTCATCTATACATTTCTTTTATTATCTTGGTTACATGCTCTATGGTATAGTTTTGGCTTTATTTTGGTATACATGATGATCTAGAGGCGTGAATGTGACCGAATAGTTGCACTGCTGGCCGAGTCACATTCCATAACTATTATGTTTGGAACTGGGGCGCGACAAGGTTTTTATTGGTATCAGAGCCTATGTTTTAAGCATTGTTGTCTCATCCTATATACAAGTAGAAATTACGATTGAGCCAAAAAAATAAAGCATGTATAGAATGAGTTCTTTCCTTTCTAGAAATATGTACTTTGACTCTCATTTCTCTGATTCCCAAGTCCTAATCTTGACCAATCTCATTTTAGGTGATCACTATGGCCCCAAAACGTCGACCCCCTACTCCATTCGTCACTGAGGGACACCAAGTCGATTAGGCTGATCTTACAAAAGCGATTAGGGACCTGGTAGCTCATAATCATCAGAGGGACGAGCAACGGTAGGTTGCAAGGCCGGGCAATGTGTTCGATTTTCGAAAGCTCAACCCGTAACACTTTGCTGGGACTGAAGGCGGATATGAGGCCGAGATGTTGTTGTAGACCATGGACCGTCTATTGAGGGCAACTAAGATACCAGATGAAGACCGAGTGGATATTGTGCAGCTACAGCTCGTTAATGTAGTGAGGACCTGGTGGGATGCAGAGGAGGAGAAGCTGCCTAAGCCGATTTTATGGGAAACATTCCGAGAGAGTTTCCTAGAGGCATTTTTCTTGAAGACAGCTCGTCTTGAGATGCAGAGGCAGTTTGTTATACTAAGACAAAGAGCTAGTAGTGTAGATGAGTATGCATCAGAATTTTCCAAGCTCAGCATATTTGCCCCGAGGATGGTATCGAATGAGGTGGATAAGGGACAAAGGTTCATGTAGGGCCTAAACTTTAAGATCCAAACTCAGATTTACAGTCAGAAGGGGGTTGAGACTTATACGGATGTCCTAGAGGCAGCTCGGAAAGCAGAATAGCTGATTGGGATCATGAACTCGGTGAAGAGAGGTGCAAACAAGCTCCCCATAAGACAGAACTAGGGAGGTAACCATCAAAAGCCTCAGATGGGAGGAGCACCAGCCAAGCGCTAGCAGACAGGGACTCCGAGACCAGGTCCTCAGCCAACCAGCATGATTTGTCATTTTTGCAACAAGCCGGGGCACTTGATGAAGAACTGCCAGAGAGATAACGGGTTGTTCTTAGTATGTGGGGTGGCATATCATCAGCTCACCGCTTGTCCTAGTAGAGGAGTCTCAGGAGGACATTCAGGTGGAGCGATAGTACCAGCAGGCCAGACTAGACAGGGTGGCAGGGTGGACAATAGTTGAGGTCACCACTTCCCACACAGCAGCAGATGTTTCGAGGACATCAAAGGGGTCAACAATTTCAAGGCCTGAGACAGTGAAGAGGTCCTCATTTCTAGTAGTCATATCAGCTACAGTATCAGCAGAGACACCCAGGGTAATATGGTCAGCAAGCTCAGCAGCAACAGAGACAAGGTCGAGTTATGACACTTACCGCTGAGCAGGCAGATGCATCTGGTAATATAGTCACATGTACCATTTTGGTTTCTTCAGTCCCTGCATTTACTCTATTTGATTCTGGGGCATTGCATTGTTTTATATCTGCTCAGTTCGTTGCACAACACACCATACCATGTGATAGTTTAGAAGCAAGCTGGAATATCCATACCAGTAGTGGGGTGTTAATGTCTAGTAAGGAGTGTAAGAGATGCCCAGTGGTAGTTTGTGGTAGGGAGTTATTTGCAGACTTGTTGGGTGATTGACACTAACAGGTTCGATGTTATTTTGGGGATGAATTAGCTCTACAACTTCCATGCGACGATCGACTGCCGACGCAGAAGCGTAGTGTTCAAGATACCAGGCCACCCGGAGTTTGAATTCATGAGCAGGAGTAAAGTGATGGAGCAGCCGGAGTATCAAGCAGGCATGGATGGATTATTAACTTGTATAAAGGTAGAGGAGAAGCCCATACCCGAAATTGTCGATGAGTTCCTTGATGTTTTTCTTGATGAGTTGCCGGGTCTGCCACCAGATCGAGATATAGAGTTCGCCATCGATATTATTCCAGGAGTTGCACCTATTTCAAATCCACCTTACCGAATGGCAATAGCAGATTTAGAGGAGTTGTGAAAGCAAATCTAGGAGTATCTTGATAAGAAATTTATCAGACATAGTACTTCACCTTGGGGAGCACAGTAGTGTTAGTGCCAAAGCTGGATGGTAGTCGAAGGATTTGTATTGACTACAGGGAGTTGAATCGGGTTACCATCAAAAATAAATACCTAATACCCAGAATTGATGACCTTTTTGATTAGCTCGGAGAAGTTAGGGTGTTTTCTAAGCTGGACCTCAGGTCAAGCTATCATCAGTTGAAGGTGAGGAAGGAAGATATACCCAAGACTACATTTCGCACACGGTACGGGCATTATGAATTTTTGGTGATGCCGTTCGGAGTGATTAATGTGTTGGCCTTCTTGTTTTGATGATGTTTAATAAACAATTTAGTTCTATTGTTGTTTTGTCTAGTGTTTGTGTTTTTGTATTTATTCTAGGCAAACAACGAGTTGGAGGATGGATGGAATTGTGCCACAACGATCATATCAAACGGAGGTTGGCGGAATAGTGGTTGAAGCCTTGCAATTCAAGTTAAAGATTCAAGTTCAAGCTTCATCCGCAATATTACCAAGAAGAGCTTATTGAAGATCAAGATCATAGCTTGGGTAATTTAGTTTAGGTGTTATATTATGTGTGTTAAGTACTTTAAGCTCAATATCATATACACACACGTTTTATTGGTTTCTATGTATATATATATAGCTATATATATATACACACATTTTGGATTTTGGTTTTATCCACAAACAAAGTTTTTATAAATAAATTCCAAAAACTATGTATACATGTTTGTTTTCTATGTGGATATGTTGTTTTGGTTTAATTTCATAGATATGAAACAAATATATATTCATATACATACTCATATGTTTTATATTCTATTGTATTTGTGAAAATGTTGTATTCTTTGTTTATAGACTTCATAACAATAGTTTATATCTTTCTTTAAGTCTATAAAATTATTTTGTAAAGTTTCAAAACATGGTTAAGCTAAAATGTTAAAACTCATATGTTCACATTTTTATGTTTTGGACTATTTTGTAAAATAATAATATTTTACATTTGGGAAGTCCTTTTAGAAAACCAGTTTTTGTAGCATGTGTATTATCATGTCTACTATCATTTCTTAAAGTTTTATATTTTTCTGAATTTATTTGATATTTTTAAATTGTATTTTAAAATTAGCAAACTATTTTCAAAACTGTCAATTTCATATATCAGTTCACGGTTGACCGCCACGGTCGACCGCGCCTTTGTTTTTAGCCTGCGGAGCCAACAGAAACTTTCACGGTCGACCGTCACGGTCGACCGTCAGCTCGAATTTTCTCACGGTTGACCGCCACGGTCGACCGCCAAAGTATCTGGAAGTTTTCTGAGTTTCATAGCTGCCTCGCGGTCGACCGCGAGTTTTCCACGGTCGACCGCCGTATACTCCAACGACTATTTTGTACAGAATCTGATTTTCGATTCTGTTGGTTTTTTTGGTCTTTTCCCTTGGGGTTTTGGCTGAGATTTTGGGAGGCTATAAATACCCCCTTATACCTCAGTTCTTATAAGCATCCAAGAAGTTTTTAAACAAGTTTTAAACAAGGATTTAAGAGTGTTTTACAGTTTGTTTTAAGTTTGGTTTTTGTTTACAAAGGAGGAAGCTTACTTGCAAATTGAGGGATTCATTCTCAATCTTATTCATCCTCTCCTTTGAGTTTATAGAGAAGTTTTCTAACTCTTTTCTCTAGCAATTTTATTATTAATTTTTATATTCTTATTATTGCTAGTTTGCTATTTGAGTTAGATCTTAATTCACTCATTGTTTTCACACACCCACTTGAGCTTATTGTATTTGCATACATTGTATATTTGGGTTGGTGAGAGTTATAACAATTGAGTGTGAGCTTTCATTGTGTTCTCATCCATATTAGAGAACAAATCATTTATTGTATTGTGCTTATTGTGAGGATCATTTTGTAATACACTTGTACACCGAGAGAAGTGTGTGGCGAGAGTCGGGGATCATCCCAAGAGGAGTGGCTTCGGTTGATGAACCTAGGGAGAGGTTGTATCCGAGCACTTGAGGGAGACACGTCTAGTTCAACACTTGAGAGGGTGTAGAGTGTGATTGCAAGAGTGGTGATTGTAAAGTTTTCGGTTAGCTAGAAAACCGAGTGTGAGGTGTAAACGTTGTTCGGGTAAGCGTAGAAAACCCGGTTGTGATAGTGGATTTCTCCCCGAGAGTGGGGAGCGAAGACGTAGGACGGAAGGTCCGAACTCCGTGATCATATTGTGTGTTTGCATTGTTTATTTGCACACTATCACTCTTATCTTGTTTATTTCACCCTTGTGTTGTTTATATATCCTTGCTCATATATTTATAATATATCATTGCTAGGATATATTCATTAGTTCATATTGCCTATCCTAGCTCATGTATCTTGTTGTATTTTATACTTGCTAGGATAACTTGTTAATTAGTTTTAATTGGTATAAAATCGGATTAGATTAGCATAAGACCCTAATCACCCCCCCCCCCTCCTCTAGGGTCTAACATAATGCTCTATCTACATTTATGAGCTTGATGAATAAGGTGTTTTCCCAGTATCTCGACTAGTTTGTGGTGTGTTCATCGATGACATTCTTTTATACTCCAAGACTAAGGAAGATCATGCAAAGCATCTAAGAACAGTGTTGGAAATCCTATGGAAGGAGAAGCTTTATGGAAAATTGAACAAGTGTGAGTTTTGGTTGGAGCAAGTGTCTTTTTTGGGGCACGTAATTTTAGGAGCAGGTATCTCTGTGGATCCGAAGAAGGTTGATGCAGAGTTGAGATTAGATCTGCCTACATCTGTGACAGAAGTGCGAAGTTTCTTAGGGATGGATGAATACTATAGGAAATTCATAAAGGATTTCGCTAAGATTGCAGGACCACTCACCAAGCTGACTCGAAAGGAGGTCAAGTTTTTATGGACTCAGGAGTGTCAAGCAGCCTTTGAGGAGTTGAAGAACAAGTTGACGACAACACCAGTTTTGACAAGTCCTGATGAGTCAGGAGGATTTGTAGTGCACACGGATGACTCTGGTTTGGGTTTGGGTTGTGTTCTGATGCAACATGGGAAGGTAGTAGCTTATGCATCTAGGAAGTTGAAGACACATGAGAAGAACTACCCAGTTCATGATCTGGAATTAGCCGCGGTGATTTTTGCATTGAAGCTATGGTAGCACTACCTTTTGGCGTAGAGAGTGGAGGTATATACAGATCACAAAAGCGTAGAGTATATCTTCACTCAAAAGGAGCTCAACATGAGACAACGCAGATGGTTAGAGCTTATGGAGGATTATGATCTGAATTTACAATATCACCCAGGACGAGTTAATGCAGTGCCCAATCATTTGAGCAGGAAGCCTGTGACAATGAAACTCACCAGACAACGGGAGCTGCTAGCTGAGTTTTGGAGAATGAACATCGAGTTTATATTGCCTGGAGCAGGGAGACAGTTGATGAGTTTGCAGTTACAGTCAACTCTGGTGGACAAGATCAAGGATACCCAGTTCGAGGATGCTCGGTACCAAAAATTCAAGAAACAGGTAGAGTCTGGAGAGAGAACTGATCTACGGATACATGAGGATGGATCCTTGCGATTCCGTGGTAGGTTGTGTGTACCTAAGGGTGATGTTAGAAGAGAGCTACCTGAGGAGGCGCACAGTTCTGTGCTTTCTATTCATCCAGGAGGAACGAAAATGTACCGAGACTTGAGAAAGCATTACTGGTGGCCAGGAATGAAGATGGAGATAGCCCAGTTTATGTCACAATGCCTAATATGTCAGTAGGTGAAGGCTGAACATCAGAGGATAGCCGGGTTATTGCAGCCCCTTCCTATTCCCGAGTAGAAATAGGAACATATTACAATGGATTTTGTCACAGCTCTACTGAGGAGCCAGAAGGAAAATAGCACTGTATCGGTAGTAGTAGACCGACTCACCAAGTCGGCTTGCTTCATACCATTTTGAGTTGGCAGATGATAAGTTTAGCGGAGCTGTATGATACGGGTGTATCTTCTCTTTGGAACTTAATGATCCTCATGGGAGCTTGAGGATAGATGATTCTCATTATAACTTAAAAATAGAGGTGTAAAACAACACAGTGGAACACAGGTTGAAGCGTGGAACGAGATGGCGAATCGAAGAATCGAAGCATCCAGTTTTTAGCCCGTGAGTCGACTCATACATGTACATGAGTCGACTCATCAGGTTGAGTCGACTCATGCCTGTCATAAGTCGACTCACGAAACCCAGCTGTGTTGTCGAAAGTTTCTGATGAGTCGACTCACCTCATCATGAGTTGACTCATGCATGTTTATGAGTCGACTCATCGAGGATTTTCTGATTTGTTTGGATTTTTGTTTACACGTTTTTCTATGAGGTTTAGGCTTGGTTATTTACCACTTTGTCACCCACGTTGTTACACCTATAAAAGGGGTTGTTTAGGGTTTCTAATCAATCAGATGTAATCAAAGAAAGATTCCAATCAAGAGAGATTAGGGTTTAGAGAGAATTGAGAGTTTGTTCTCAATTCTAGTGAGATTAGGAGAAAGTGATTATAATCTTTTCATACTCATAATCTAGAGAGGGTATTTTCCTTCACCACATACTAAATTATTCTTGTGTTTCCGTCATCCTCTTCTCAACCCACCTTTAATAATTTCACGATCAAAGGTGCTCACACGATGACTTGTATCAAGTTGGTATCAAAGCGACCAGATCTTGTGAAGAGGGGCATCCTGTGTATGGTCCTGACTCGATCGCAATACAAGAAGCTATGCGAGATCCTTATTTCATTGGAAGGAGTCCAGAAATTAAGGAAGATGAAGATGACTGAAGGAGATAGTTTAGCGAGTCTAGATGCATTGGAGAAACATATGGAGACAATGAGCTCAACTCTCACACAGCTAGTCAATATCTTTCAAGAAAAGGACAAAAAGGAGGAATCTTCTTCGAAAGGCAAGAAGAAACTTATGGAGTCCGATGGAGAAGGCTAGGAATCTGATTCTGATAGGGAGACCGAGATTGTCAAAACTGTTCCCCATCAAGAGGGTAAGGGTTCTTACCAGAATTTGAAGATAGACTTCAATGTAGAGATTCATGTTTATGATGGGAGTGTTGACGTTGAGAGGCTTGATGACTGGATCGAACGGATGGATACATATTTTACTCTTTATGGCTATTCATCAAAAGAGAAGATCGTGTTCATGACTTTGAAGCTTTCAGGACACACGTTGATGTGGTGGAAATCCTACTGCAAGCAGGAGAAGAAGGCGGTGTCGTGGAACAAGTTCAAGGAGCTACTGAGAAAGTAGTTCTACCCGGTGGGATTTCTTGAGGAGCATTGGTACAAGTGGTATGGCTTGCATCAAAGAGTCAATCAAACCGTTTAAGAGTACACTATAGAGTTTCAACAACAGGTGATGGTCCTCAACATTACGACTGAGGAGTACTCTGTTTTTATGAAGTACATGGCGGGTTTGATTGATTACATCTGGAAGGAGATGAAGCTGTTCACGGTCGAGACGATTGCAGAAGCGAGCGTGAAGGCTATTGCCATCGAGGGCAAACAAAAGAAGAGCAATGATAGGAAGGGAGATGCAAAACAAGCAGGAGGCGAGTCTAGTGGTTCCAAACCTAAAGAGGAGAAGAAGGGTGATCCAGGAAAAGAAGAATTGATTTGTAGTCACTGCGAGAAGACATGATATATCGCTGATCAATGCTGGGAGAAGTATCCTCATCTCAAGCCAAGGGGGTTGAAGAAGAAAGAGGAGAAAAAGGCATACATGATAGCACATGGTTCGAAGGAAGTTCCCGGGATGACAGAGCCCAACAACAGTCTTAATCTTATGGCGGGGAAGCAGACCACAAAAGAAGACGAAGATCCCAGAAAATAGCTCTTTATTTTGAAGTTGCAAGTAAAAACCAGTTTGGTTGATGCCATAGTTGATCCAGGCAGCAAGAAGAATTTGATATCAAAGGCATTAGTTCAGAAGCAGGGATTGAAGATAGTCAAACATCCGAAATCCTATCCATTGGGGTGGATTCAGAAGGAGACAGGACTGAGTGTAGTTGATCAATGCACTTTCAGATTTGCTCTGCACGATTCGTATATTGACGAAGTCACGTGCGATGTCATTCTATTGGATGTTTAGCAGGTTATACTGGGCAATCCGTATTTATGGGATAGATACGCAATCTACGAAAGGCGGGCTCAGAAGTACACGTTCACCAAAGATGGTGAGGGGTTCATATTTCGTTCGGCGTCTCTTCCGAGGGAGACAAACTTGGTGACTGTGATGCGAGCGAAGAGGCTAGTGAATGCAAGCAAGAAGTTCGTCTCACTGTGCATTAGACTTCATGAAGAGCCATCGAAAGGGGGTTGCATGTTAGATCAAAAGGTGAGACAAAGCAAGGGACGAAGGAGTCATTTCTGGTTGGACGTCGAGGTCAGATTCCTAGCATTGCCAGGTGGTTTAAGAAAGATGGAGGAGCTCGCGAGTTTCCTCAGCTGAAGTTCTAACTTGAATGAGACTTCAAGTTCCTAAAGGGGAGACCTATGATACGGGTGTATCTTCTCTTTGGAACTTAACGATCCTCATGGGAACTTAAGGATAGATGATTCTTATGGTAATTTGAGAATAGAGGTGTAAAACAACACAGTGGAATGTAGGTTGAAGCGTGGAACGAGACGGCGAATCGAAGAATCGAAGCATCCAGTTTTTAGCCCATGAGTGAACTCATACATGTACATGAGTCGACTCATCAGGTTGAGTCGACTCATGCTTATCATGAGTCGACTCATAAAACCCAGCCATTTTGTCGAAAGTTTCTGACGAGTCGACTCACCTCATCATATGTCGACTCACTTGGCATGAGTCGACTCATGCATGTTTATGAGTCGACTCATCGAGGGTTTTTTGGTTTGTTTGAGTATATGTTTACACGTTTTCCTATAGGGTTTAGGCTTGGTTATTTATCACTTTGCCACCCACGTTGTTACACCTATAAAGGGGTTGTTTAGGGTTTCTAATCAATCAGATGTAATCAAAGAGAGATTAGGGTTTAGAGAGAATTGAGAGTTTGTTCTCGATTCTAGTGAGATTGTGTGAGAGAGATTGCAATCTTTTCATACTCATAATCTAGAGAGGGTATTTTCCTTCGCCACATACTGAATTATTCTTGTGTTTCTGTCATCCTCTTCTTAACCCACCTTTGATAATTCCACGATCAAAGGTGGTCTCATGGCGACTCGTATCACTCTACATGAGGGAGATAGTATGTTTGCATGGGGTACCTATTAGCATTGTTTTTTATAGGGACACACGATTTTTATCACACTTTTAGAGGAGCTTACAACAGTATTTTGGGACTAGACTGAGTTACAGCACGGCTTACCATCCTCAGCAGATGAACAATTAAAGAGGACTATACAGATTCTGGAGGACATGATGCGGACATGCATGCTAGATTTTAAGGGTTCTTGGGAAGACCACTTACACTTGGTAGAGTTTTCTTATATTAACAGTTATCAGGCCAGCATCCAGATGGCAACTTATGAGGTATTATATGGGAGAAAATGCAGATCTTCTATCTATTAGGATGACTTGGGAGAGC
>BQKN01065236.1:210306-220408 GCA_022839385.1 Asparagus kiusianus
TATGTTCCAACAGCATATAACTAACAACATGTAACAACATATAAGTCCAACAACATATAAGTCCAAAAGCATACAAGTAACAACATAGAACTAACAACATCTATGTTCCCAAAAGCATAGAACTAACAACATCTATGTTCCCAAAAGCTTATAACATAATAGTCATTAATAAGCATAATTGTCGTCATTTGGAAATACTCCAGTCAGACGCCAAATCATAAACCTTCTCCTTTGATCATCATTCATCTTCACAAACATATCCTTCACGTCTTGGGAAATATTTTGACTAAGGACGGTCAATCGTTCTTCATCGGTAAATTCTGGAATTGAAGCCACTCCCTCGACCCACGGTTGGTTGCGGCTTCACAACAACCTCACCTCTGTGACTAACTCTTGTAAAGCCTTACTTATAATTGTAATTCCACTCGCCATTTCTTGCACGGCGGGTTGAGACAATGCAGAGGTGGTGGTGCGGGGAGCTACTAAGGCTTAAAGTCCAAATTTAGCATTCATGAATGGCAACACATTTTGTGTGATGGTATATTTCTTGAAGTTTCCATTATCCATCTTGTTGCCATTCTTCACCTCCTCCACTAAAAGCCTTAGTAGCTCTCTATTCTCTTGCTCTGACCATACTACATAGTCACACCTAGCCTTTTTTGCCCTCTCACCATCTTGAGAGTACTCTTCCCCATTTTGAGTTTCCGAAGCAAAATTTATCCTACAACGCAATTATCAATAATGAGTTTCCATATATATATCTTGAACAATGTCACTTTAGTTTTGTAACCAGTTTTCCATGAATGTCATACTTATATGTGTGCTTTAGATCTAACAGTATTAGTGTGCTTATCCTCACATGAATGAAATCTTTCTAGCTCTACTGCAGGAAGTGAAATAGAAGCTACCGTGTTGTACTTGAGAACATAATTTGAAGTATGGTTGTGCTCAAAGCAAAAATATAACAAGTAGGTGCAGCCTCTTATAGAGCCTCCCTCATTCCTCTCTAGGGGTTAATTAATTTATCAGCAAAACCACATTTATAGAAGTGTATGTTTAACTAGATTTTGGAGACAACAAATATGGTCTTCCTTGGGCTTAATTGTAGTCTTCACAATCTAGATAGTCAATAAGCGCGACTGACATCTCGACTAAAATTAATTAACCCTAGGGTGTGTTTGGCATCTCAACTGCAATGTTTGATCCTTAAATTAGCTCTGGTTGGAATCAGCTTAGTCTCTGGTTCACAACAAAACTAATTTAGAGGTCCATATCTATAAACTAAAACAAACAGCTAAAAATGATATAGTTTTAGCCATAGAAAAAGCACATTATCTGAACAGGACCAAGTTGAAAACTAGAATGGCTGACCCAAAAATATGGGATAAGAAGTGGGGTTATTTGCTTTTAAACTCTGATGTTTGCTCCCGCTTGAAGGTTAATTGATACTGCAAAGTAAAATTTTGCTCCAAAGCCATTCTAAAGTTCAGCAAAATTTTCGATAGCTTCGATACTACAAACGAAATTTTGGCCATGCCCGAAGACAACGAACAACAATTTCGACAACTTTATGATTACACAAACATCTTTGTTGAGAAGGATCGGGAAATCTATGATCACAATGCTTGAGTTAATGAGGAGGATTACTATAAAAAGATTGCAGACAAACAAAATTCAGTTTTGACATCGGTGCCTTATGGATCCAGAGATTGTACCTGGGTTGGGAGGCGGTGCCACGGAGGAGGCCGCGGAGGTGATGGCGGCGGCGACCGAGCCCGAGAACGGCGGCGGTGAAGCGGGCGTTCGAGCTCGAGAACGACGTACGAGCTCGAGGCGGCGAACGACGTTCGGCGGCGAACGACGTACGACCTCGAGGCGGAGAGAGGAGGCGAAGGAGGCGGACGTCGACCTAGAGACCGGCGCCGCTCGAACTCGAGGCGGAGAGACGAGGTTGGAATTTGGGGGCGTCGGGTCTCCAGCTGGGGGTTTTTTGGTTCCAGCGATAGAATTGGGGCAAATTTTGGGGGTTGGAGTGAACTTTGCTTTTATAGGTGGGGTAAATTGGGGGAAAGTGGGGAAGTTGTCCCAGAATTACCCCAACAAACCAATAACACCATAAAGATTACCCCAGTTCCAATTACCCCAATGAATAACACCAAACATTATTGTTCCAAAAATTATCCCATTATCCTAACAATTACACCAACCAATAACCCCCCCCCCCCCCTAAGGGAAGAGAAGGAAAGGTAAACAACGGGAAGGGAAGGGAAGGGAAGAGAATGGAAGATAATTGTAATATGTTGTTTGGGAGTTGAGTAAGGTGAATGAAGGTGAAAGGAAGTAAATATATGTAAATTTACATAAATGACTTTATACTAATAACACACCAGCCCTTTTATTTGTTTTGATAGGGGTAAGAATGTCATTACACCCCTTTACCCTCCTTTACCCTCCTCTACCGCCCAAACCGGGGGGGAAAGAGAACCAAGCAATTTTAACCTCCTTTCCCCCTCCTTCCTCCTCTTTACCCTCCTTAAAAAAACTCCCAAACAAAGTGAAATCCTCATTTCTCTTCCCCTCCCCCTCTCCACCCTCCATCCAAATAGGGCATAAATGTTCCCCTAATTTCTAACTCTGATATCCTAAAATTTCAATTTACCCAAAAGGTACTTCAAAGTTAGGTGGTAATTGAATTCATTATGGTATATTCTAAATTTAAGGAGAAGAGATTAGATCACGTAAGATTTCACTATTGTAATAGTGGTTTTCAAAGAATACCAGTTTTTAAGACCATAAATTTAAAATAATAATAAAATCTTAATAATCTCGTCCATTGAATTCAGAATGTATGACAATGATTGGAGGCATCGAACACTTCAATGATTGCCTAATTGGAGAAGATCCGTATAATACATTCTATTTTCTAACACCACGTTCTAAACACGTAATGCAATTATCACATAATAATATTCAAACTTTATACTTCAATATTGAAAAATAAATTTTTCTTGAATTTTGTTCTTCCTCCTTAAGCCATTTAACCTTAAACAAATCAAAATTAAAATCATAATCCTTCACTTCCTCATACACAAAACACACAATTGTAGCAAAAAAAACAAGCCCTTTGTTTATCGGTACTCACAGCCAAAAGAAGATTGCAAAAGGGTATTATACCATGTTAGTACCATGTTAGTGGGATAAACTACATCTTTAAAACTTCAGAAAATGTTTTGGACAATTTAAATTTCAGGGTATTAAAAGTTTAAAGTCGCTTAAATTTAAGGCATTAAAGTGCAATTTTCCCAGAAAAATTTGATACAATTAAAATTAAAAATTAGTTCTGGTCGTTTCTCATTTTTCGTTTAATCTGAATTTTGATTCTATTATACCTTCCGTGTAGTGCTTGGGGTTCTGGGCTAGACATACTCCAAAACAGGGGATAGTGTGATCATTTCACTACCCCTGCATGTTAGATCTAATAAAAAAACTTGAGATCTAAATAATAAAGCCATGATTAATTCGAAGAAATTAACAATAATCAAAAGGAGCGGAAGCTTATACCTGGATCCATAGATGAAACTTGAGATGAGTTCTGGATCTTCTAACCTTAGGGTTTCTCTAGCCAAATTTCTCTATAGATGGGGGTGAAGAGAATTAGAGAATGTAACCCTAGATTAGGGACCATAACCCATTATTTATAGATATTGTACATTTGCAATTTGGCCCCTCATCAAATCACAATTACAACCTGGTATCTGCACATATAACCCCATGACTTATTTAAATACCCATTAACCCAAATTAATTGATCACTTTAGTGGGTTATCCTGAAAGATAGCAATACACATTGATTAATCATATGTGCCCACAAATAGATTTATTAGATTAAATCCAACAATCTCCCACTTGGGCACCATATGATTCCTTAAATTGTGTATAACCTTATGAGCTCAAAATTGCTATCACTGAAAAGGTATTTCCGAATAATCTCGTCCATTGACTATATCAATATAGGATCAAAGCGGCCTTCGTCACATTTATTGTGACTCGACCCATCAATGGTCACATATACCAATATAATCAAACGACATAGATCAATCATGGATGTGCAGCATGAAAATTACATGCAATGTGATCAATACATGTCTATTTTTAACTGGTCCTACTTTAGTGAGGTCAAAACCAAACATAATGTAACAGAGTGTCTTAACTGAATACTTTATTCTGACCAGACAATACAACCAAACATAAAGCACCATAATTACAAACTCCCACTAAATCATGATATCCTCAAATAATACCACACCCATATGAGCAGTATGCTCATGAAAGACCTTGGGTGGCAATCCCTTAGTAAGAGGATTAGCTATCATGGAGTTTGTCCCAATGTGCTCTATGGATATTTGTCCACTCTGTATCCTTTCTTTCACAACCAGGAACTTAATGTCAATATGTTTTGACTTAGTTGAGCTCATGTTATTATTGGAATACATTACTGCAGATTTATTATCACAATATAACCTTAGTGGTCTTTCCATATTTTCCAAAATGCGCAGTCCCGTGACAAAATTTCGCAGCCATATTCCCTGATTGGATACCTCATAGCAAGCTACAAATTCTGCTGCCATAGTTGAGGAAGCTACTAGTGTCTGTTTGACACTTTTCCATGATATAGCTCCTCCTACTAACATATAAATGTAGCCTGATGTAGACTTTCTGCTATCTTGGCATCCAGCAAAATCAGAATCCGAATACCCAATGACCTCCAAATTTTCTGATTTTCTGTATGTGAGCATGTAATCTTTTGTTTTCTGAAGATACCTCATAACCCTTTTGACTGCTATCCAATGATCCATACCAGGGTTGCTTAAGTATCTGCCTAACATCCCAACAATGTACGCAATATCCGGACGCGTACATACGAGCATACATTAGACTTCCTACAGCCGAAGCATAAGGAATCTTCTGCATTTCCTGAATTTAAAGGTTACCTTTAGGGCACTGATTGAGACTAAACTTGTCTCCTTTAGCAACAGGGGTATCTCCTGGTCTGCAGTCTTGCATGCCAAACCTTTTAAGTACCTTATCGATATAGCTCTTTTGTGATAATCCAAGAATACCCCGAGAGCGATCTCGATGTATCTGGATCCCTAATATAAAAGAGGCGTCCCCAAGATCTTTCATCTCAAAATTCTTTGATAGAAATCTCTTGGTTTCGTGCAACATGCCTATATCATTAGTGGCAAGCAATATGTCATCGACATACAGAACCAGAAAGATATACTTACTCCCACTGAACTTGTGATATACACAGTCATCAACAATGTTCATCTCAAAACCGAACGAGATAACTATTTGTTGAAACTTGTGATACCATTGACGAGGAGCTTGCTTGAGTCCATAGATGGATTTCCTTAATTTGCATACCATATTCTTTGGGTCTCCCGACACAAAGTTTTCTGGTTGCACCATATAGATCATCTCATCAATGTCGCCATTGAGAAATGCAGTCTTAACATCCATCTGATGTAACTCAAGATCATAATGGGCAACAAGTGCCATGATTATTCTGAAAGAGTCTTTCGATGAAACCGGAGAGAAAGTCTTTGTATAATCAATGCCTTCCTTCTGAGTATAGCCTTTAGCCACAAGACGTGCCTTATACCTCTCCACATTACGGTTTGCATCCCGCTTGGTTTTAAATATTCATTTACAACCAATTGGTTTTGCACCTTCTGGCAATAGGACAAGTTCCCAAACCTTATTTTCTTGCATAGACTTGTACTCTTCATTCATGGCATCAATCCATTGTTGAGAGTTAGAACTTTTTATGGTCTGAGAGAAGTTGATTGGATCATCTTTTAACATTCCACTACTTTCCTCATGTTCTTGGAGAAATACAATATAATCATCTGGAATAGCATTTCTCCTTTCTCTCGTGGATCTCCTTAATAGCACTGGTTCTTGAGGTTGTTGAGTTTGTTCTTCTGGAACAGAGAGTTGTTCAACGTTGTCATCTTGAGGTTTCGGATTTACTTCTTGAGCAACAACAGGTATAAGGACCTGAATATTATCAAAAGTAACTGTATGAATTGGATCTGAAGCCAATTCCTCCTCAAAACTAATGTCTCTAACCTTATTTCTCCCCCCAAACTCAACATCCTCAAAGAATATTGTTGTTCCTATCTCAAAAATATTCCTTAGTGTGGGATCATAAAACTTATAGCCCCTAGAGCATTCAGAATACCCAATAAAGTAGCTGCTAACTGTTTTAGAGTCCAATTTTTTTTCATTTGGCCTATAAGGTCTTGCCTCAGCTGGACATCCCCAAATATGTAAATACTTTAAACTGGGCTTTCGACCAGTCCAAAGCTCATAAGGTGTTTTAGCAACTGCTTTACTTGGTACTCTATTCAGAATGTAAGCTGTTGTCTTAAGTGCTTCTCCCCAGAGTGACTCTGGTAAAGAAGAATAAGCAATTATATTTCTTACCATATCCTTAAGAGTCCTGTTTCGTCTTTTAGCTACACCATTCATGCTAGGTGAACCCGGCATAGTGTACTGTAGGACGATACCGTATTCCTCTAGGTATCTAGCAAAAGGTTCTGGACGTTGTTCACCTGAACCATCATATCTGTCGTAGTATTCACCACCATGATCAGATCTAACGGTTTTAATTCTTCTGTTGAGTTGATTCTCAACTTCAGCTTTATAGGCTTTGAACATGTCCAGCGACTCAGATTTTTTATGAATAAGATATAGGTACCCATAACGTGAGTAATCGTCTATGAATGATATAAAATATTATTGACCATTCCAGGATGCCGTATGGAATGGTCCACAAATATCTGTATGTATCAATTCTAAGACATCCGAAGATCTTTTGGCACCTAATCTTTTAACTTTGGTCTGTTTTCTCTTAATACATTCAACACATACGTCGAAGTCGGAAAAATCAAGGGAATCCAAAATGTCATCAGACATAAGACGCTCAACTATACCTTTTAAAATATGACCCAAGCGCTTATGCCATAATGACGCCGAATTTTTCTTATTTAATTTACGCTTAGTACCACGCGATTCCGCATGCAAAGTTTCATTATAAGAAGCAATTGTATCAAGCAAATATAGGTTGTCATAAGTACTCAAGTAACCAGTTCCCACAACATTTGAATTAAAAGATAAACTGAATTGATTGTTTCCAAATGAACAAGAATAACCTGATTTGTCCAATACAGAAATTGAAATCAAATTCCGTCTAAAAGACGGTACTACAAAAGTATCTTTCAAATCCAAATAAGAACCAGTTCCTAACAACAATCTAAAGTGCCCAATTGCTTCCACATCTACCGATTGTCCGTCGCCCATAAAGATGTGTCTTTCAACATCACTTAGCTTTCGGTAGCTCAGGCAACCCTGCATAGAAACACTTATGTGAGTAGTAACATCAGAGTCTAACCACCAAGTGTTTCTAGGTACTGAAGCTAAATTAACCTCAGAACAGACTAAAGTAAGGAACGTACCCTTATTAGCACGCCAGGCGTGATATTTTGTACAATCCTTCTTTACGTGTCTAGGCTTGTTACAGAAGAAACAACCCTGATTATCCTTATGTTGTTTCTTCTGAACTGGACCCTTAGCAGCTTCATTATCATTATTTCTTTTCTTGCCCTTATCCTTAGAGGCATAGGCCAAATGAGCACTTTCAATCTTATCTTGCCTCAACCTGTCTTCTTATTGCACACAGTATGAAATGAGCTCATTTAGAATCCATTTCTCCTTTTGGCGGTTATAACTAACCTTAAACTGATTAAATTGTGCAGAAAGAGACAACAGAACCAGATGCACCAATAACTCGTCACAAAGATCAAGTTTAAGTGCCTTAAGCTTTGAAGCAATATGAGACATTTCCATAATGTACTCCCTGATATTTTCTTTGCCCTTATACTTCATCGAAATCAAGCGAGCTAAAAGCGTGCTTATTTCTACCTTATCGTTTTTCGCAAAATGCTTCTCAATTTCGGCAAGGAAATCTTTAGCCTTAGTAATCCCTTCGGATTCTATGCCCCTGAAGGCTTCCGGAACGCCGCACTTAATGATCATAAGACTCATGCGATTTGAACGCTCCCATTTCTCATACTCTTTCTTTGCATCAGGAGTGCTATCCGCATTGAGAGGTTGGGGTTATTCAGTTCTTAATGCATAGTCAAGATCCATGCAGCCAAGAACAATTAGTATGTTCTCTTTCCTAACCTTGAAGTTTGTCCCATTTAGCATGGAAATTGAGTTGATGTTAGCAGAAATTATTGCAGCAGATGCATTAGCTGAAATAAAACAAAAATGCTCACATCAATAACCATAATTAGTAATCAATAAAATTCAAATAATGACGAATCCCATCCAAGATATCTGGCACAACATTAATATCAAATCTTTGGACAGTAATATTAACTTGTAATTAAGTGATACCTTGTTACAATGATCAAACATTAACAATAACTCATGTCAAATAATGAAACTATCTTTGGATCGGTTCATTATTTACATGTAAACATTATAATTGTCACACGCTTATCATCGCAGATGTGTATACAATCTAAATAAATATTAACCTTCCTTTGGGCCGATTAAATATTCACACGAAAGCATACACACAAACATCTCACATTCCTCATGAACAATCTACACAAGAGAGGTTACTTTGGTAACTTCTTGTTTCAATTAAACAATTGGAGTGAGAGACAACCTTAATACCTTAGTGTCATAATATTTGAATTAAATAATTAATTAAAAAATCAAATTAAAATTAAAATTAATTTAATTTAAATTTTCATAGCTTAAATAGGGCTCATAACTTAATTGAATAAATTAAGTATACCAAAGTGGACCCATAATTTAATATGAGAAGCCGAGGCTTAACCCTAGTGAACACGAAGTTCGCTTGACTTCGAACGCGAAGTTCGTCTGTATTGAGTACGAGACTCACCAAAGCACGAACGCGAGGTTCGTCTGAAAATGAACATGATGTTCAACTTGAGAACGAACGCGAGGTTCGTTTGAAAAATGAACGCGAGGTTCGACTGAAAATGAACACAGGGTTCTACTTGAGAACGAACGCGAGGTTCGTTTGAAAAATGAACGCAGGGTTCGACTGAAGATGAACACAGGGTTCAACTTGAGAACGAACGCGAGGTTCGTTTGAAAAAATGAACGCGAGGTTCGACTGAAAACGAACGCGAGGTTGGACTTAAATTAAGCCCGAGGCTCACCTGAGAACTGAGCGCGAGGCTCACCTTAGAACTGAGCGCGAGGCTCAACTTGAATTGAGCGCGAGGCTCACCTAAGAACGAACGCTAAGTTCGTTTGAATTGAGCGCGGGGCTCAATCCTGAGAACGAACGAACGCGAAGTTTGTTTAAATTGAGCGCGATGCTCACCTTAGAACGAACGCGAGGTTCGTTTGAAGCTTTCAAGCCTCGCCAAAATTAAGGTAACCACCTCCTTAAATTTTGCCACGTTTTCACGCACGAACCCTTAGGGTTTCAAACTGAAACCGCCGCCGCCATTGCTTCTGCACCCAAAGGTCGAAACCCTAGGGTTTCCTGACGCCGCCGTCGCTGTCGGAGTCGAGAGCGAGGCCGCCAGCGACGCTGCGCCAGCGAGGAGCACGAGACCGACGACCAAAAACAAAACCAAATAGACCCAAAATTTCTCGATTTTATTTCAAAACAGATCCAGAATCGAAAAAAAATTCGTGATCCAGATCCAAGAAAAAATCGAAGAAAAAAATCCAAAAAATACAAAAAGTTACTGTTCACGATGATTTTTTTATCTACCGTTCATCCAAAAAAAATACGTTACTGTTCATCCGAAAAAAATTCAACCATCATTACTGTTCATCCGTGGACAAAAAACTGAATCCAAAACAATTAAGATCAAAAACCCTAATTTTAATCTTAATCTCTTAGAACAAATCAAGGTGGCTCTGATACCACTTGTTAGATCTAATAAAAAAACTTGAGATCTAAATCATAAAGCCATGATTAATTCGAAGAGATTAACAATAATCAAAAGGAGCGGAAGCTTATACCTGGATCCATAGA
>BQKN01065236.1:235408-265494 GCA_022839385.1 Asparagus kiusianus
TTTATTCAACTTAAACTCTTGTTTGAGTTTGGAAAGTACCTCATGACATCTCAGTTTCATAGTACTTTTCAATCAATTTATCCTTCAAATTCAAGCTTCTTCTTATGACATCTCAGTCCTATGAATATGTTTCATTTGCTCAGGAACACTGGCCCCAGCACCCAAGTGGCTTGCACTTGCCATAGGGCTGGTTTCACTGGATGACTTGTTCACTGGAGGGTGACGAAGCCTTTCATCAAATTTATAGTTACGCTTTAGTTTTATTCTACGCCGCCAAGAATCTTCCGTCTTATCAAATTTCCAGTGTGTCTTTAGGAAATGATTAGAAGACCATGGCCCTCTCTCATCAACTAAAGCACGGAAGATATGAATCCACTTCTCCTGGTGAGAAGCCATACATAACTGCTAAATCTTATATCCATGCCAACCAGCGTGAAAGAATTCTATAAATAAAGTAAATGCAGAAAGCCAAATCAAGACAGCTCCATCTTACAACAATCATTTGTTGATCCTCATCATAGGCAAGCTGAAAAGCAATTCTTCTATTGTCATCAGATAAAAGAACCGCATTAATGCTACACTGAGTCTCTTCTTCAAAGGCCTTTCAGTGATTATGCTCTAGGGGGGGTTAGTCACCTAGAACTTTAAATTAGAACTGGGATAACCTGTGGGATAAAATTTTAAGGTGTTAGTCGCATAGAACTAAACCTAGAACAAAATTTTAAGGTGTTAGTCACATAGAACTAAAACTAGAATAAAATTTTACAGTGTTAGTCAAGTAGAACTTTAACAAAACTAGAATTAGGATAATGGTACAAAATTATCCCACTTTTTTTATTTTTCTATACAAAAATGAGAGTTCTAGTCTCTCAAATTATTCCAAGTTTTAGCTTAGAACTATGTGGTAAAAAACTAGAACTCATATTTATTTTGTTATTTTTTATTTTTCTTTTTTTCTTTACTTATTTCCTATTATGGTTATCACCATCATTAGACCATCATCATAATAATAATTATCAATATCTTATAGTCTAATCAAAAGTTATTTAATAATAAAGAACATTCTTGTAAGCAATTATCAATCAATAATAGTAAGTTTAAAATACATAAATAGTATTTATATCTTCAAAATGCATAAATATATACTTCATGATTATAAAAATTTATCCTACGTTATTTTATCAAAATATCCCGCTTCATAAAATTGTTCCTAGTTATCCCACTAGCGAAACATTATTCCACTTTAACAATTATCCCATTTTGCATGAAAATGTCCCAATTGACTAACACCCCCTAAAGAAAAATATTCCTCCAATTTAACATGAAAATCCTGTGTTTGCTTTAAGCGGTCAGCTTTTGTAGCCTTCACGTATTTTGCTTCATCAACAACCTGACACCAATGCAAAGCATTTAAACAGATAATGTAAAAATTGATCCAAGTGATTCGAGGATGCCGACGATGCAGAGGCGGCGGCGGATGATTCTCAAAGAGCCTCCTTTGCCGTCGGATTCGAGGGATGCCGACGATGAACAACTTTTGAGGGATCGTGTGAAGGGTTGAGTTCAAATCTAGGGTTTTTTTGGGTTCTATTGAGCTTACCTGAGTCTAAGAGAGAGAAGAGAGAGGGGAGAGAGAGGCGCGTCAGTTTTTAGGGGAAGGGTTAAGGGGTATAGTTTTTGGGGAAATGTAGGGTTAGGGGAAAGGAGGAGGAGAGAAGAAGATGAGAAATTAGCAGTTAGGGGAGAGGAGGAGAAAGACACATAGGAGGAGAAGAAGAAAAGGGGAAGGGGTATTTCAGGAATTTCTTGGGATGAATTCCTGGGAGAGTGTGAAAAGGTGTTAGACCACATGTTTTGTGGGTTTTGGGGTTAAAGCACATCGGAAAAACATTGAGGGGTTGGGTCACAACGCGTTTTATTTTTTGGGGCCTAGAAACATTTTTCCCAAAAAAATTTAAAAAAATTAAAAAAAATAGGGAAAAATACCCGGGCCAGCCCGGAACCCGGCCCGGTCGGGCCCGGGGCCCCGGTTTTGCCCGGCCCGGGCCTTGATTTCCGGGCCGGGCCGGGCCGGGCCGGCCCGGATGGACAGGCCTACCTGATTAGCCTCATGGAACTGAATTGTGAGAACCATTGTGAGAGGAATTAATATTGTGGACAAAATACTGCAGTGTGTCATAGGCTGAAACAAAGTTGGCTAACAAATTAATGTTGACGGACGAGACCCCAAAATTCAATTAGATGAAGAACCGTGTGGCAAATTTAGAGCGAACTAGAAGTAATAACAAGGTTACCAACATCAAGACAATTAGAGGAGATACTTCCATTTGCTTGATTCACGAAAGAACCTCGGTTTGAAGCATGATAAAAATTGGTTTTGTTGCCAATTTCCATACGCGCCTCTTCCTCCGTAGTTGTTTCATTCTCAACCACCTTGAAATCCGCGGCCTCGACCACCTCTCCATGCACTTCCTCCGTGGTGCTAGTTCCTAATCGAAAGCAGAGAAGAGCGATGGATTTCTTTGAGGGGGGCTCCGGTAATGGGTAAGGAGTTTGATATTTCTTTTATTTATGTTGTATATTCTCAAGAAGATTACTCCTCCATTTATAGGGGCTAAACCCACTATCTCCACCCCCCTCAGATCCGCCCCTTGAGAGATATTCTCTCAACAAACCCACGTTCAAATTTTCCACGATTTTCTCTACCGAGAAAAGCTGATTTGGTCATATTTGACTGAGTCAAGATAACATCCCCCACTTGACCAAATTAACCAAATGACATGCCTCCCACTATCCGTGAGATCAGATGTTTCTTCTTATCATTACTCCCACCGTCCGTAGAGAGTAACTCTTATTTTATTATTCATGAAATTTTACTCGGACTTATTTATTCCAAAGTCCCATCAAACTTACATGTTTGATAAAAAAATTCCACTTGTATTCCTTTTGTCAACGGATCAGCAATTATATCTGTAGTAGGGATATAAGTCACTTTAACTTCTCTCTTTTCTATAATATCTCGAATATAGTGATATTGGATCTCAATATATTTTCCTTTGGAGCTATATACGCCACTATTGATTAAGCTAGTTGCTGCTTGATTATCATAATAAATATCAATAGATCCTTCTAACAAATTGAGATCAAGATCAATAAAAAACCGTCTAAGGAGTTCAAGCGAGTCAGCTTGATAAACTAATCTATGAGTCAATGTACCTCTGATATACTTCATAATCTTTTTAATAGCTTCCTAATATGCTGATCTTGGATTACTTTGATATCGACTGACTAGACTCACAGCATAAGCTATATCAAGTCTGATGCACAATATTACATACATCAAGCTACCAATTGCTTGAGCATAAGGAACATCTAATGGCTTCTGCCCCTCTCCAAGGCTTTGCTCTTTACACAATCTCTTTCCCATAACCAACGGAGTTGGCGTCGGATTGGAATGCTCCATTCCAAACCTTTTAAGAACTGATCTTAAATATTTTTCTTGGTTTAAACTTAGCATTCTATACTTTCTATCTCGAATTATTTGAATTCTAAGAATATATGATGTGTTACGCGCAGCGAAAATTTCGGCAGCACTTCGACAGCACAACAAGAGAGTCAGGTCGCAATAGGAATTCCTGTTTCACAAAGGAAACAAGAACCTTAAGTAAAATATCTCAACCAAGTGAGATATCAGCTCTTCCTCTCATCAGTTCTAGGACTGACCTGTCGAGGGAACCTAAATAAGCTATTACAAATCACACAAATAGCGAGACAACTAATTTTACGTGGTTCGACAAATAGCCTACGTCCATGGGGAGAGGATGGGGACATTCCACTAAATCAAGGAGAGTACAAATGGTTACAATCTCACAAAACTCACAAACTAACTCGCAATCAAAGCTCTCAACTTGCTCATAATATCTCCCTCTCACAATGCTCAAAGTCTCTCTAATCTCTGATTACAACTCTCCTCTCTTTTTGATGATTGATTCTAATCTCCATATATATAGAAATACTAAAACCAAAACAGACTAGGAATCCTAAAACCAAAAACAAAATAAATTAGGAATCCTAATAACCTCATGTTACTAAAATAGATTAGGAATCCTAATAACCTCATGTTACCAAAATAGATTAAGAATCCTAATAGATTAGGAATACTGCTATCCAATAATTCTCCACCTCGACGAAGTATTTCCAAAACTGAGCCGACACCAACATGAGCACCAATGCGTCGTCTCACCAAATTCGGCTGCACCAATGTGGTTGCCTACATACCCCCTCTCCTAAGGGATCAAGTCACCCGTAGTTCATTCAAATGGTCGCCAACGGTCTCAACAATCACGAATGTGTAACAAGTTTTGACAATGATCAAACTTGTTGCTCGGAACCACCTTTGTGAGCATATCCGCCGGATTATCCTTCGTGTGGACCTTCACTATCTCCACATCTCCATCTCCCGAACGAAGTGATAACGAACGTCAATGTGCTTCGTCCTCGCATGAAAAACCTGATTCTTCACCAAATAGATAGCACACATGCTATCACAATGAATAGTGATAGATCGCTACGATATACCAAGTTCCTCCAAAAGTCCTCTAAGCCAAATAAACTCCTTCACACCCTCCGTAACTGTCATATACTCTGCCTCCGTCGTAGACAAAGTCATCGTAGACTGTAAGGTGTATCTTCAACACACTGACGCACTGGTCAAAGTGAACACATACCCCGTCGTAGACCGACGCTTATCCAAATCCCCGACATAATCCGAATCAACATAGCCAATGCGCAACTGCCCACCTCTAGTGTCCCGCTCATAAACTAAACCAACATTGAGCGTACCTCGAATGTACCTCAAAATCCATCTCACGGCATCCCAATGACCCACTCCTGGATCGTGCATGTATCTCGAAACCATGCTCACCGCCTGTGACTAGTCTGGTCTCGTACATACCATCATGTACATCAAGCTTCTAACCGCACTCGCATATGGAGTCTTTGACATCAACTCTCGATCTTCAACTGTCTTCGGTAAAAGATCAGCCGAAAGCTTCAAATGGGCTCCCAAGTACACTAACTGGCTTCGTATCCATGCTAACATGAAATCGCTGTAAAACCTTCTTCAAATAAGCCACTTGTGTCAAACAAATTCTACCCTTATTCTTGTCTCTGTCGATCTTCATTCCTAAAATGCGCTTCGCTTCATCCAAATCCTTCATCTTAAACTCTTTGAAAGTTGTGCCTTCAACTCATCTATAGTAGGTCTGGAAATAAAGGCAACCAATATGTCATCGACATAAAGTAATAAATAGATGTACGCACCTCCATTTAACTTGCGAAAATATACGCAAGGTCAAACTGGCTCCTAGTGTACGAATGACCAATCATAAAACCATCGAATCGCCTATACCACTGTTGAGGAGATTGCTTCAAACCGTATAGGGATTTCTTCAATCTGCAAACCATTTTTTCTTTTCCTGCAGTTCAGAATCTCCATGACTGAGTCATATATATTTCTTTATCAAGATCACCATGAAGAGATGTCGTCTTCACATCCAACTGATCTAACTCCAAATCATACTATGCCACCAAAGCTAGCAAAATCCGAATTGAAGAGTGCTTCACCACCGAAGAGAAAACCTCATTATAATCTATTCCTTCCTCCTGTGCATAATCCTTTGAACCAACCTAGCCTTGAATCTCAATGGAGTGCTTTCAATGCCCTCCTTCTTTGTGTATACCCACTTACAACCAATTACCTTCCGCCCCTTTGGAAGCTTAACCAGCTCCCATGTATCGTTCTTATGAAGAGACTCCATCTCCTCCTGCATAGCTACCTATCACGAATCAGCCTTCGAATTCTGCTCGGCCTCTCTGAATGTAGTAGGAACCATCTCATCGATACTCTCTACTGAAAGTGCATACGCAACTGTGTTAGCATACCGTGTTGGCATCCGTATGTCTCTCCTCTGTCTCCGAACCACAATAGAATCCTGAACCTGAGCCGTCGGTCCCTGATCCTGCACATCAGTACCCGTATCCTCTGTGTCACCATCGTGCTCACCTAGCGTCACCTCAGTCGGTACTCTAATGGATACTGTACCATCTGGATAATGTGAAGCTGCATCGATCTCCACCGCCTGTGATATCTCCTCCGTCGGGTCGCTCTCCACCTGATAAGAGCTGGGAAGCTTCAAGATAGAAGTCTCATCAAACGTGACGTCTCTACTAAGCACAATCTTTCTATCAACTGGATCTCATAGTTTGTATCCCTTGACACAACATTTGAATCCTACAAATATGGCCTTCCTAGCTCGAGGTTCTAATTTATCTGTTCTCACATGATAAAATACAAGGCATCCGAATACCTTGAGCTGGTCATAATCTCATGCTGGCTCTCCCGACCACATCTCCATAGGGGTCTTCCCCTCAATCGCAGATGAAAGTAGCCTATTAATGAGGTAGCTCGCATATATAAGTGCCTCAGCCCAAAAGATCTTCTCCAAACTACTTTGCGACAATAAGCATCGGACCTTCTCCAGTAAAAACCGATTTAGCCACTCTGCTACCCTATTCTGTTGTGATGTATGACTAACCGTGAAGTGTCTCTCTATGCCTTCATCTCGACATAGCTGCAGAAAGGGGTCTGAAGTATATTCACCATCGTTATCGGATCGCAATGTGTTGATCTTTCTCCCAGTCTGCAGTTTCAATCTCTTCTTTCACTCCACGAATATATTTAGGACTTTACTCTTCTTTGCCATGGTGTACACCCAACATCACCTAGAATAGGCATCTACGAACGTGACGAACCAATATCGACCACCAAGTGATGCAGTCTTGGTGGGACCCCAAACATCTATATGCACGTAGTCCAGGATACCCCTCGTCCTATGAATAGCAGTCCAGAACTTCACCTTCGTTTCCTTGCCAAGAACACGGTGCTCACAGAAATCCACTTTACTACTCTTGGCTCCCTTCAATAGCCCCTGCTTATACAAAGTCTGTAGTGACTTCTCTCCTGTGTGTCCTAACCTATAATGCCAAAGCCTGCTCATGTCCGCATCTGAAATAGCTGAAGCAACCTGGCCAATCTCGGTGTTCCCCTTCAGATAATACAAGTTTCAACTGCGGACTCCCTTTATCACCACCAAAGATCCCTTAGTAACCTTTGCTACAACGTCTTCAAAGATCACCTTGAATCCTTTTGCCTCAAAAGCTCCAACTGAGATAAGATTCTTCTTCAGCTAATGAACAAATCTCACCTCCTTCAATTCACGAACTACTCCATTATGCACCCGGATCCGCATGGTACCTATCCCACAAATACCACAGGATTGATCATTTCCCATGACTACAACTCCCCCATCGAGCTTCTCAAAAGATGTAAACCAATCTCGCCTAGGGGTCACATGATAGATAGCGACGGAATCAAGCATCCAATCTGAAGCATCTAAGTGGTTCACCTCCGGAGTAATCAGTAGAGAAATGCTCGAATTATCAGAATCATTGCCTTTCGCAACGTTCACCTCATTAGCATTCGGGCCATTTTTCTTGTTATTCTCCTTCTCTTTGATCTTTGGACAATCTCTTTTCCAATGTCCCTGCTCCTTGCAGAATACACATTGGTTCTTTCCAAGCTGGTGACGACCTCTTGACTTTGACCTTCCTCTATTACCACCTTTCGGATATGGACTTCTTCCTCTTGTCGACAAGGCCTCTCCTGAAGTATTAGCGCGGGAAGTCTCATTGTCCTTCCTTTTCAAATTATAATTCGTTAATGCATTAGTAACTTCACTATAGCTGATAGAAGATCTTCCGTTCAACAAAGTGAGAACAAATGTGTCATACTCCTCATCCGGTAAGGAGCCCAATAAGATAATCGTCTTGTACTCATCCGATATCTTCTCATCAACATTCGCCAAGTCCAACAACAACTTCGTATAGTTATTCACATGAGCCGCAAACGAGGTGCCTCTGGACATCTGGAATCTGAATAACCTACGTAGCAAATGCAACATGTTCTCAACACTCTTCGTAAGGTACTTATTATTGAGGATTTCTCACATCTTCATCACAGACGTCACCCCAATCACATCATACTTCAGCTCCTGTTTCAAACATGACCTGATCACCCCACAAGCGTTTCTATTCATCTTTTCCCATATTGCCTCTTCATATTTTAGTGGTCTCTCGTGGACCATGATGGTCTCCTCCAAGTTCTGAGCATTGAGCGCATCCTGCACATCGCTCATCTACAAACCAAAGTTGATTTTACCGTCATACTTCACCACACTAATTTTGGTGTTCTGAAAACCAACTTGAACTGTACTCGCCATCGATTTGTTGCTTTCACCTTCTTCTCCCATTGTAAACTAACTCCAAGTTGTAGAGAAAGAATCAAACTTTGATAGAAATTAAGTATTACCCAACTGAACCCTAGATCAGATTCCAAATAGATCTCATGTCCACACGAGGAAAGCGAAATCTCCAACGGCAACTCCTAATGTTATTTCCACCGAAGCCTAGAACTCTAAGAACCAAGCTTCCACGACGAATCTTCCTCCACCTAATGCCAAAACCCTAGATCTGAAATCTGGACTCTGATACCACTTGTTGCGCGTAGTGAAAATTTCGATAACACTTCGGTAACACAACAAGAGAGTCAGGTCGCAATAGGAATTCCTGTTTCACAAAGGAAACAAGAACCTTAAGCAAAATATCTCAACCAAGTGAGATATCAGCTCTTCCTCTCATCAGTTCTAGGACTGACCTGTCGAGGGAACCTAAATAAGCTATTACAAACCACATAAATAGCGAGACAACCAATTTTACGTGGTTCGATAAATAGCCTACGTCCATGGGGAGAGGATGGAAAGATTCCACTAAATCAAGGAGAGTACAAATAGGTTACAATCTCACAAAACTCACAAACTAACCCTCAACCAAAGCTCTCAACTTGCTCACAATATCTTCCTCTCATAATGCTCAAAAATCTCTCTAATCTCTGATTACAACTCTCCTCTCTTTTTGACGATTGATTCTAATCTCTATATATATAGAAAAACTAAAACCAAAACAGACTAAGAATCCTAAAACCAAAAACAAAACAAATTAGAAATCCTAATAACCTCATGTTACCAAAATAGATTAGGAATCCTAATAACCTCATGTTACCAAAATAGATTAGGAATCCTAATAAATTAGGAATACTGCTATCCAACATGATGCATCTCCCATGTCTTTCATCTCAAACTTTTCGTTGAGATCTGCCTTGATTTTATTCAACATTTCTATATCATTTCCAGTGAGCAATATATCATCTATATATAAGGATAATATAGTAAACTTGCTCTCACTTTTCAAGACATATACACAATTATCTAATTTATTTTGAATAAAACCAAGTTTAGTGACTGCATCATGAAATTTGAGATAACATTGTCTAGAAGACTGTTTTAAACCATATAGATATTTTATTAATTTGTAAACTTTATGTTCTTGTTCTTTTACCTGAAAACCTTCAATTGTTGCATGTATATTGCTTCCTTCAACTCTCCGTTAAGGAATGTAGTTTTAACATCTATTTGGAATAACTCCAACTCAAGATATACAACAATAGCCAAAATAATTCTAATGGATGTAAATTTAGCTACAGGAGAATACGTCTCCTGAAAATCTATTCCTGCATTCTGGTTATAATCATTGGTAACTAACCGTGCTTTGAATTTATTAATAGATCCATCAACACGATATTTCTTTTTTATCACTCATTTGCATCCTATGGCTTTTCTATTTTCTAGTAGATCACATAACTCTCGTAGCTTATTCTTTTCTATAGAATCAAGTTTTTCTCTCATAGATTCTAGCCATAAAGGTGATTCATGTGATTTTCAGTGGAGTATATCATATTTTATTATTAAAAAAACTCTACTTATGATGAAGTCAGGACTTTCAAGTAAATAAGCCATATAGTGCAATTTTTTGACTAACTTAAGGAGTTAACTTCTGCTTTTCTTGTTTAATTAATGAGGTAAATGGAATAATTTTCAAATAAAATACATGAAGGGGTAAAAGAATACGTTTAGTTCATAATTCCCCTTTTTGTTAATTATCACCTAAAAGTTTTTATTAAAAAACTATCATGATAAGCTCGCGCGTTTGCTGTTGAGGCCGAGGACTCAAAATGAGTGAGGGAGGTGGGCAATTATGGAGGAGAAAGGAGAGAAAAAGAAATGAAAATTATATAAGTAAGGAAGGTCAACAATATATTTTCAGCCACTTTTTCTATTAAGTGGCTGTTTAGTTCGTTTCCTAGATATAGGGGAATACATTTCCATGTACAAAAACACAAGTTTTGAGTTTTCCAAATTTTTCTAAGAAATAGATTGTTTCGCTTTGGTTCGCACAAAAAAATGGTGGGAAACCAATGTATTTATTTTTCTTGTGTTTGGTTCGCATGGGAAAAAAGAGAAAACTTTTGTTTATATGGCAAAAAGCCGACGTGGCTGCAGTTTTCGTCGATTTCACAAGGTTGAGGAAGGAATTGGGGGAGAGAAAAAATCTGATGTGGCTGCGATTTTCACCGAGTTTCCCTTCTTCAACCCTAGCGAACCAAAGATGGGAAAAAAACCCGACGGAAAGCTTATATCCTACGTGGCCACGGAAAATCTGATGTGGAGGCGGTGTAAAACTTTTCCACCGAGTTAAAAAAACGAACCAAACAGCCCCTAAATAACAATTTTAAAATCTGAAAACTCCATTATCGGAGTACCGAAACAAAGTTTGCTATGTGTAAATGTCAATAAAGCCCAATAAATTTCGGTGTTTTGCGCTTAAGGCCACTCGACCGAAAAATGCACAGTCACTACGCCTAATTATTTACTATTTGTTAACTCGTTTTGGGATAAACCGCACAAAAACAAGTTGTTCGTGGCTAGACATCCACCAGCGTATGCTGACGTGGCATTTTTGCTGGACGAACAAGTTTTGGCCACTCACCTATCTTAGTATATCTTTATAAATTAAAAAATATAAAATCGATGCCCCTTATTTAAATGATTTTTTTTTTCCTGCTTGATTTAATTGAATTTCAAGGTAGGATCATAAGCTAATATGTAGGGTTGAAGTGTTTGTTATATGCAATGAGAAGGTAGCTTGAGATACTGTGGCCAATCAACTCAAGAAAAGGTTACCATCGCCATCCAAAGCCCAAAGTTCCAGTGATTACTCTTCTCCATTTGATATCGTCAATCATCATCATCACTAGTATATTATGTCAGAAAGTTAATTATATGACCGGGCGAATACTTAGATCCCTTAATCTTCTCTGATAGCTGATAAACAATAAGAAGCATATAAGTAAACTGAAGAGAAAATATAGAATATAGTCTAGGGTTTTGATCAGGGCTACTTAGTATAATGGAAACGGGAACTATTTATAGAGGATGTTGGGTGCGCATTGGTAACCCGACCTGACCGGCGGAGCTGGTTTTTTGCCTCCACTTTACATGTGTCGACGACCGATTAGGTGGATGTGAAAGGGTACTCTCCTCACATTTAATGTGATTGCGACGGTATAGCGAAAGTGTGAATGACGTCCAAGGAGTCATTATGACACCGAGCCATGCATTTAATACAAATGGTGACTGGGGACAGAGCATGGTCGCCGACTGGCCGTGGATTAAATGTGGACTGCGTTGATGAGACTGATAGGTTATTCTCTCCTCTGGGATGTTTCCTAGTAGAGTCCAACCAAAAGGTGTCTTTCGTCTCAGTCAGTCTCTGTCTACTAGAAAGAACAGCTTGGTTGGTCAAGCTGTGTTTATATCTGGGTCGGGCCTTTTGGTCATACGAATTAGCCTGTTAATTTTTCACGCGGCCAACCTATAAGGGCTCATTAAACTTAGTGGTTTTCAAGGTGTAACACCTACCAATAACCAACATGAAATGCATTATTTCAGTCATCAACTTTATGGCTCTTACTTTTTTTTCTTTCCTACCACTCTCTCTCTCTCTCTCTCTCTCTCTCTCTCTCTCTCTCTCTCTCAGCATTTGTACCACACACACTTGTGATTTCTTAAATTTATACTATTCGGGGAACGCAAATGCGTGCGTGACACGTGACCTGGAGGATGTTGTGCGCATCGGAACTCGAAACACACCAAAGAACACAAACAAGAACGAGATAGACCACAACCAATAAGTAAAACATAATCACCAGACAAACGAATTTTACGTGGTTCGACAAGTTGCCTATATCCACGGGGCAAAGAGGGGGGAGGTTACTATTAGAGATAAAGAGAATACAAAATAGGGTTATAATCTCACCAAAACCCCTCAAACAAAGCTCTCAAAATCTCTCACAAATTCTCCCTCAAAGGATGCACAATCCTCTCTCAAAAGCTGCTCAAAGTCGTCCTTAATTAACCCTAATACACGTGATTAGGGTTATAAACACAAAACAAAACGAGTCAGAAAATCAAAACCTGACTCAGACCCGACTGGCTGTCAACCTCAGAACTCGTCGCGGTCGACCGACCAGGTCGACAGAAACATAAAATCGACTACAGGGTTTGGCGGTCGACCGCGGCGGTCGACCATCACCAATTCCAGAGACCCGGAATCCTATAGGGTCCCTGGCGGTCGATTGCGACGGTCGACCGCCGTCTCCAACTCCAAAATCCCCTTGCGATCTGTGCACGTTTCCGGTCGACCGAACTTGCTCCGCGGTCGACCGACAAGTGTCCAAAAGCTTGCCTGGGTCGTTTTTCCTGATCTTCAAAGCTGTGTTAGACATTTCTACAAATCTCCACCTCGGTGAAGTTTTCTCAAAACTAAGTCGACACCAAAAACTACCAAATGTCTCACTTGTTGCGTCCAGTACGAAGTGGAATAAATTCACGACAACAGACTCAATCCACAACAAGTCGGGAACCCAAACGAGAGCTCAAACAATCTTCCCCCATCGATATCAACTAATCCAACCGGCTGCATAAAAAAGACTGCATACGTATCCTCTTGCCCAAGGATCAAGCCTCGCGTAGTTCACCAAAATGGCCTCCAAAGGCCCTCAACTTCGAAGAATGTTCAATAGCTCTAAACAATGACCAAACTTCACACCCGAGACAACTTTGGTTAACATATTCGCAGGATTGTCCTTGTAGGCATTAAAAAATGCCGAACTTCAAGACATGATGAAGGTCGTGTCATAGGGATGAACCTCGTCTGAAATCAAAAATGAGACTTGCCACCCAGCGAGGATTCGTATCAGAAACGAGGCTCACAACGTAACGAGGTTCGAATGTCATCATTGAAAATGAGACTTGACATCAAAGACAAAGCTCGTCATTGGAAACGATGTTCGGAGCTCGTCATTGGATACGAGGTTCAGAGTTCATCATCAGAGGTGAAATTCGTTAATGAAAACAAAGCTTGTCATCAGATTTAAAGCTCGTCAGTGAAGACGTGGCTCGTCAAAAGGAAATTCACAAGACTTGCTACGCAGTTGAACTCAGCTATCAAAGACGAAGTTCGTTAGTGAAAACGAAGCTCGTCAGACGAAGTCAATGAAGACAAAGTTCGTTATACTGCAAAGCTGACCTTATAAGACGAACATTGCTGCATATTGAGGCTCGTCCAATCAGATGCACCTCGCCATGCAACGAGGCTCGTCGTCTACAGAAAATCTAGCTGTAACGGATTTAAAGACTTAGTCAGCCACGTGGGCTAAGCTTCAGAAGCACGTTATGCCCTATTAACCAATGTGGGCTGAATTGAAGGAGGCAGTTACGCCCTCTACCCACAACGTCAGTTACGTGCTACGAACTCTATAAATAGCCATGAGCGGCTATGAAGAGGGGACTTTTTGAATTTTCGGAAGATCTTTGGCTATCGCGTGAAGAGAGATCAGTGTCTGCATTCTCGTGATCTAAGCTACCGTCAGAAGCTTTCGTGATCTTGTTCTGATCGTCAACGGGAAGCAATCTCGGGTTGAGCATCGAGAGAAGCATCCTTTCACCACCAAGAACCCACTTTTAAACAAAAGATAAGTCAAATTAATATTATCTTCCTCTGTAATCGAGAGTGAGTGATTGTAAGGGATTCGTACTAAGCGATCGAACCCATTTTTAAAACAAGAATCAATCAACTTTAATTTTTTGACCCTACAGAAGATGACGATCACAGTGGGAGCAGTCATTCTTTCCGATAATTGGTGGTGGTGATGGTGAGGGAAATGGAGATGGTGACGAGAAGGAAGCCGTGAAATAGAGGAGGGAACCCTAGAATTTCGAAGCGGGAGCGAAAAGAATTTCGCCCTAGGGTTTTCTCCTATCTGGCACCCACGAGAAATGAAATGGGGAGCAGAAACGGTGTAAGGATGAGATAAATTTGCCTTTAAATCAATGTGTCAGATTTCCAGGTAATTCCAGCCCATATAAAGAAATTGATTTTTATAAAATAGCCCTATCCTCTATTTATATAGAAACCCTACTCTATAAAATTGCGGTGAACCTAACACAGTTTTAAGAACAGTCCAGCCACTAATTAATTACGAAATTACCACAGTCGGGGGTTTTCTATAAATTTTCTATAGAAGTAGTGCGCCAAACAACCCCTTAGACAGCACGCCAACAGAGAGAGTATTGCATAATTATTTTGATTTTAGTTATATTAGAAATACGCAACATATGTTAGTTTACTTCGTAAATGTATGTTTCAAAATTATTCCACTTATCGCTACAAAAAAAAACACAAAATCACCCCCATTTGCCCCAAATTTGTCCCAGTATGAAAGCTTGGGTAAATAAATTTTGGCTTGGGGTCAAAAAAAATTCTATATGACTTGGGACAATTTTATCCCCATGATGAATAATAATCTCGCCAATGCTCCAAAAAAACCAAAAGTTAAAGCTCAATTCTCATTACCGTAATGGAATAACACCAAAAAAGCATATATCCCAAAAAGTATCCTCGTTATTCTCAAATTACACTAATGAATAATCCCCCAACTTAAATAGATTTGATGAATTATTTTGATTTCGTCGCACAACTATATTTGGTTAACTTAAATAGATTTGATGAATAACTTTATAGTGTCAAATTTCAGGTGACATATTTTAAAAACCACATATTTTCACACAGAATGAATATAGATAGAATAGCTATAATTTCTAAGTAAACCCATCCCAGGATGGTAATATCAACTGGCTCTGCTGCTGCTTCCATGTCAAGAACAAGCCTGAGTCCCCATAACAAAAGAAGTACAGTGATGCATGCACCACAAACTATGCCCAGTGGAGTAGAGAAAGCGCCCATACAGTTAAATGAGGCTACGTAAACGTCATTGCACACTTACCAGCAAAACCGACATCTTTTTGGTCAGCAGGCCAAAAAGAGGTCAGTTTTGTTGAATGAGCTCTTCGAAACATACGGGACTAGTAGTCCCGTATGTTTAGTTGCCATTAATTGGCGACTAATACTACCAAAAAAAACCACGGGACTAGTTAGTACTTCACAATACGTACGGGACTAGTAGTCCCGTACGTTAAGCAGAAACTTTGCTTCTGTGTGCCCAACAAATCCACGAGACTAGTAGTCCCGTCGATTAGTCGGGCTATATAAAGCCCAGTTGCACCGCAAAAATTAGGGCATAACAGTCTCTCTCATTTGCTCTTTTTTCTCCTAGCCGAAACCCCCGTTCTCTCTCTTTCCCAAACCCAATCTCTCACTCTCTCTCATTCTATTGATTCCCAACTCACCTTCAACTCCATAATAGAAGCCATCACACTGTAAATCTCAACATACACAAAAGAGGGATTCATCTTTCCCCTCTTCAACCTAGGCCCATGTCCTATAAAGACAATCCTAATATAGAGAACAACTCATTATCAATCCCATGCTCACCCCCACATTCATACCCTTGGCTCTGGCTCGCCTCCACCGTGTAGCCATCGTCGAAGATCTATATAACAGGACTTACCCTGTCGCTCGCCAAATAATCATCCTCTTTGGTAGATCTTCTTTCAGATAAACTTTCATGTACTCGCCGTTAGTGATCTTACCAGAACTCAACCCTCGTTCATCTTCTGAACAACTTCAGATGCAGTTATGTTTGAAGATGCGGGTGGTCAAATTGCTAGCAGTTAATGTTGCGAGTCAACCCAACTGCCAGGGGTTTGATCCAGGGCACCATGTCCTCGAGATGGGAGCCATCCCATGATCCCTGACTAAGATGATGGTGACCTCGTTGAAGATCCCTTGACTTTTCCAGGCCGTGGATTAGTCTCCCTATCATTTAGTTTAGGTTGGCAACGTCTTTGTTGATCTCCGGATGGTTAGGTCCGAACTTTAGGGTGTCAAAGTTAGAAAAAGGTGAAACCAAGATTTAGGGTGTCAAACTTTAGAGCAAATTTAAACTTTAGGGCGCCTCCTCAAATCCCATTTAATAGTCCTGAAACACAGTCTCGTAGTGCATATACATGAAACATGACACGGTTCACAAATAAATGAAGAACTTAGCAAAATTTATAATTCAGACAAAGCTACCCCTTCTCAGTATCTGAAGATTAATCTCTAGGAAAGTACTTTAGAAGAACCTTCTGCCCTAAGTATGTATTAAAGGGTATCGAAATCCACAATTATACAAGCAATAGAACAGTGTGTAGTAATCACAGGCAAATATTGCAAGCGCTACTCAATACTGACTCTTAACAAAGTTGCTTTGACTTTCGATTCCTAGAAAGAACTAAACCATGCACACTGTATTATATCACTGCACATTATGTAGATTCTTATTGGAGTTTGCGAAAAGGTATATTATAGGAAATTATAGCACTATCTTTGCTTAGAAAATCTAACAGTATAATCTAAATCAGGGTTCTTCTCTATCCAATATCATTTCAAAAATCAAACACTAAAAAGACGATAAGTTAAATACTAATAACTTCTGAGTAACAACATGCGTCAAATTGTTAGGGGTAGATACAAGAAATTTGTTACGATGAAAGCATCATAAAAGGGAAAACCCTATAAAGGGCTCTTAAAAGAAAATCATATAGGGATTAGGGAGGGAGAAGAACAAGGAAATGTTCCACTACCAATACTAAATTGACGCAATTGATATAAGTACAATCACCAAAATTTGTGTTGATGCACAATCACAATCTCCTTCCTCCCATATAATTTTCTATGGAGTGCATCTATAGGATTTTCCCCCATAAAACTAAGTCCAGATATAGTTTAATAATATTGATGAAGACTGTCATCTTCTACTGCACAAAATTGTAACATGCTAAATGTGACGCGCGCGCACACACACACACACATACATACATATATGTGTGCGTGCGTGCACAGTATATACATGTGTGTGTGCGCATGCGCGTGCACACGTAAAAAATAGATACAGCCTTTACCATCAGACTGGATGACATTGTTGAGTTCCATTGTCAAAATGTAATATTAATATAACTATTACTCGCACTGTGTATAACAGAGAGAAAAGCAAAGTTAAACAAACCTTATTTATTATGTTTTGAGATCTCTCTAAATACTTTTGAGTCAGAAAAGAATGATGATAAACTAGTGCTGAAAAATATACTACATTTGGGGTTGAATTATATACCGTGCATTTCTTGAAGGCATAATAAGAAGATACAGACTATCTGGAACTGGCTTCTGCTGAGTTTTCTTGTGTAGTGGCACTATCTACAAGGTTTAGGTCTCCAACACCTAGAGCCGGACCAATGCTACAACGAGGGGTGTTATGAGTTGCAATAGCATCTTTTAGTTTTTGAAACTGCATTAGTAAGAGAAATTTTTCATAAGAAATAAAAATATTTAAGTCAATAGATGAATATGTCAATTAATAGACAGACATATAGTCATGACGTCATATTGTATATGTGCCCACAAGTCATAGGGCATAATGCAACTTCCAATTTTACCTAATACTAATAAAATTATTGGATATCAAAAGAATAGCAATTATTGGAGATCATTGAGTATCTATAAGACTACTGAATATTTGGGGGTATTTATGGAAATTTCATGTTTAAGAAATTGGGTTATCTTGAAGTTCCTAGCCACTACTCCAAGAACTCCAAAGTCCTTGTGAGGGTTGAGAGTTACATTTTTACAATCTACCATGTCCCTACATGTTGAGGGCCCTTTTCATGGGCTGAAACCTAAACTCAAAAGGAATTTAAAAATGCTCTTTAAATTTGTGGCTGGTAAGATTTGGTAAGATTTGAACATAGGTTGCCCTGATATTATAATAAAGGTCCTTTCCATTACACCAAAACTCTAAAGTTATGGTGAGAACAAAATTAAAATTTAATACTTTAGCATGTTATTTGGAAATTGTAGTAGTATACATAAAAGTAATGTTGCTAGAATTGGGATAAAGTAGGATCCTATATAAAGGAGATGATAGTGGCAATTGGTGCGCTAGGAGCTCTCCTAAGATATAAAGTACCAAGACGTATTGCGCTCAAATTTGTCCTAATATAATAAATTTAACCTAAATTTTCAATTAAAGAAAAGCCTACGTCAAGGTAAATTTCAAATTACTTAATTTGGAATTTAAATTAAAGAACTAGATTGCTTAAGTCCAATAAACGGACTCTTTCAAGTCACAGGCCATTAAAGAAAGAAGTGCGATAGAAGGGCTTGGCAAACTTCTGATTGAACAGTACATCTTCTAGAAACTATTTCGTAGGATGGGGAAATTGTAGTAACTTCTCAAAATCACGAAAGATGAATTTAAATACTTGTTGTAATATGTTTAATTTTTAAGGGATTTCAGGATATTTACTGGTTGTTAAAAGAAGCAGTAAGTGTGATCATTGGAATTGTGGCACTAACATCAAATGAACTATGATGTAGTAATTATTTAATTTTGGAAAAATGAAATAGAACTCAGACAATCAGGTTCAGCATAATTTGACAAATCAGTCATAAATTGCAGTAGCAGTAGTCGACAGCTAGAAAACTATTAAAAATTTTAAGGGGGTTTTACATATATGCCCCACAAACCTTTCATAATTGCAAATTTAGGGGGGGGGCGCCCCCCCCCACACACACACACACAAAAAAAAAAAAAAGTTTGCAAAATTCCCCCCTAAATCTCTTAGATTGGATAAGAATACCACTCCCATTAAATTTGGACAAAAATATCCTCGTCTTCCTTCTTCCCCATTTTCATCTATCTTTCCTCTCTCTAACCTTAGCAGCCTCAACATGACAGCGGTTCACCCTCCAGCAACCTCCTCCCTCGCCTCATTGGCAGCAAACCTCTCCTGCAACCCACCCTCATAATTTGCCTCGTAGTGATCAAAACTAGAAAGAAGCTCAGTGTTCGACTTGTTATCAGTCTCCGAGCCAAGCTCCGACTGAAACATTTGGAGAGAGCGATGGGGTATGACCCAAAAAATTGCATTAGCTTTTCTTAAGAGCAATCAAGCCCTATTAAAACCTTTATTACATACAATTTGCACATAATTGTAAGTGAATTTATTGCAGCTTATTTTAGTTAACTTCTGGAGCCTCCTTTACCTTATATAGTTTGCCTTTAATGATGAACAATGAACACGATTGTCTGTAGGAAGAATTGACGCCCCCAGTAATAGCTTGCAAACATCACAAATTTATGTAATTATCAAAATGTCCAGAGAGTGAGCGGGAGGATAGATTCGCTGCTGATGAAGCGAGGGAGGAGGTTGTAGAAGAGTTGGCCGCTGTCCCGTTGGGGCTGAGGATTTTTTTTTTTTTGTCCAAATTTAACAAGGGATATTCTTATCCAGTCTGAGAGATTAGGAGGGAAGTTTTGCAATTATCAAGATTTGAGGGGCAATTTTGTAATTATGAAATATGTGAGGTATATATGCAAACCCCAAAAATGTAAATATGAGCAGGTTTGACCAGTTTATATTGTAGGTATAAGGATGGGATCATACAAAATTTTAGATCTCTACCTTTGCCAGAGAGCATGAAAAAGACTCCAATAGTCCATCAGCACCACGGTAGAAATGGAAATATGGAAGAACCCTAACATTCAACCTTTTGCACATAGGTTTATTTTCATCAAAATTTACCTTCAATAACACTATATCGGGGTGCTCTTGAACAGTTTTGCAAAGCTGAAAAAAATGGATATGGATAAGATCAACTAACAAAATAAATGGTATAGAAAAAAAAATTATACTGCCAACAAGATAAATTATAAATGCAGATATAAGAATAAAGATGAGCAAAGAGCACATTTACACTCAATAGCACTTGAATGTGCATGTGCATGTGCGTGCGTGGGGTTGAGGGGATTAATATCTTAAATTCCCAATAGGAAATCAGACAGTTAACCTCTTTTCTCAAGCATTCCCTAATCAAGAATTTGAAGTATTGCTTCTTTATATCATGAACTGGATAACCGAGATCATTGCGGTATAATTCTTCAGTAAGTTAGTAATTAACGATACCAGAAAAATAAAGATGCACAAGATGAATTAAAAAAGAAGATTCTACTGACTCCCTCTCATAGGCATTAATAAGTCCAAAATTGGCTTGATATGTTACTCTACTATTTTCTTTCCTTTTTTTTTTTGGTGTAATATAGTGTTCCCTGATGGAGTACAAAGTAAAACACTATGTAATAGGGGGTTTTCAAAAAATAGCAGTCGCCTCTTGCCTTGCACGCCTCAGGGAAGCACCAGAGCTCTCAAGCATAACCTCGAAAGGGTGATGATATTGTCAGGGTTGAGGTACAAAATCACCTCGCATGTTAGCGTGACACTTTCGAAATGTCGATATTTCCAACAAGTAATTGGTCATCTACATTTTCTGGAATATGCTTTACAATTGCCTCTGCTTGGAATTTAAACTAATATAATAGCGTCTTGCGGTCTTACCATCAGACCACACTGCCAGGCATTCTTAGTGTTTTAGTCAATTGTCTTGCAGAACTTTGTGGCCAATAATGATGATGATATAGTCACTTTTACTTTGTCATTTTACATTGCCAGAAAATCTATCAAGTTTTTTCACATACATAGCTTACTTATTCTTCTAGATGGCATACTTACAAATATTAATTGAATGTATAGTGACTATAAGATTACCAGTACAGTATTAGTATCTCTGTCTATTCAAAATATCGTCGTGATTAGAGGGCATACTTAAATAACAAAAAGGTTTGATTTAATTTATCATCCCTAATGTAACTTTGAACCATTCTGGCGAAACATTCAATTTAGCAGCCTAAGCAAAGTTACCATCAAACTCAAAATTATAAATCAATGGGAACATGTTAGCACATACAACAACAACAACAAAGCCTTTATCCCAAGTTTTTGGTGACAGCTACGTAACTCCTACTCTTGTACTCAATTTCGTTTTGGGTTATCTCCTCCACCAAGTTAATCATTATAGTATCCTTCTTAACAATTTAAACCAACAAAGCAATACATTTGGGGGCTTGCATTTGTATAAGTTAGAAAATGGCCTTGAGTGAATACCGCATCATATAGCAACTTCTATGGAGAGAATAGTAAATCAATGAATAAGTCTATGTTTTCATTAATATATCATTTCCTCCATAAATAGGAATGATTGATAATCAACATTTGACATGCTTCAGAATATCCAAGTACTACATAGCTATCACATATAGAAATCACATAAATAAGCCACGTCGAAGAGGAAAACTTACCTTCGGAAAAAGAGCTCGGCAAGAACCACACCAAGTGCCATAGAACTCAACAATGACAAGCTTATCACCAGCTTGGCTCAATGCATCCAGAAAGTCCTTTGTAGAATGAATATCAATCATATTTGGCCCTGCATTCTTCTCCCACCACTTTGGTGTGTCGCCTTCTTCTCCTGCAACAACTGCACGGACCTTGAAAGAGACACAAACACACAAGTACATCCTCAAAATGTGACAAACATAAGTCATCTATAAAGTAGGCTACTTTAAGTGCACGCACACACACAATAGGAAGAACAAAGCCAGGCTACTACTATACAATCCAAATGCATATAAATTACATTTTTTGAGTTGAATTTGGACCCAATAAATATGATTTAAAAGGCATAAACTACCTCAAAATTGACAGCATCTGCATATATCCATGCACAAGCTAATCAGTTTTTTACAAAATAAAAATCTGAAGTGGTGATTTTGGGACCATTTAATGCATTGAGTAAATCATGTCAAAAAAAATTGATTCTTTTATATCCAATAGATCACATCTACCTGCATGGACTTTTAACTTGAAATGTGAATCTTTAAATTATGGTTATAATAGTTACCGCAAGTGACGGGACAGTTGGGAGGTTCCAATATGGCTCCAACGATGTTGGGTTCGATTCCGGGTTGGATTATCAAAAAAAATTTTTTATGGTTATTAGTATTCACATGGCTTAGCTCAACTCCAATAAAAAATGGTCAAATTCAAAACTCTACGCTTCGTTTGGTATGTGGGAATAGATGGGAATAGAATGTTCATTCCCACTTCTCATTCATGCTTACTAAACACAATACCTTTTTAGAAGCTAGAATGCTCACTCCCACATCTCATTCGCTCCTACTTTATGTGGGAATCAGCTCTCCCAATAAGATGATAGGGAATGGGTATTCCCACTTAACTGGGAATCAAATTTTGAATTATTATCTTGATTGCTTATTAATTACTCATATCAAAAATTTAAAAAAAAATTGTCACTCCAACTTCATTATCTAATCACATCCAAACGTGAGAATGGGAATAAGCATTCCATTCCCGCGATTATTCCACTCCATTCCTTATTCATTCCATTCCCTCTTGACTCTAATCCGGCGTACCAAACGAGGCAACTCTTTGATAAACACGAGCAAGTGCATAAACCCATTTTTTGCTAGGTAGTTTCAATTCAACCCAATAAATCTCAACCTCCCAAAATCACCACTGCTTTTTCCTTTCCAACTTCAATTTATCGCCTAGTTCACTTTCACACGCACAGAAAACGGGTCACCTATATCCATATAAAGGAGCTAAAAAAGAGTTTTTTTTTTTTTGGCTGGGTTTTCTCCCGCTTGGGCTCTTCTAGCTACTGCTGAACTTAAAAATAAAATGATGAAACATGGGTTTTCTTCTTTTTTTTACCTTGAAACGAGAGAACCGATCAAGATCACGCGCAGAGATTGAGCGGGGCTTGAATGAGAGATTTGGGGAGCGAGGAGAGGAGCGAATCAAGGGCCAGAGAAGGGGAGGAGTGGAGCCGTTGAGAGCCAAGCGGAGAAGGGAGAGGCGAGAGAGAGCATCGGCCATTGAAAGCTTTTGAGATCGAAATCTTATGGGTTTCTCTCTCCTTCGTCTCTCTCTCATGAACAGAGAGCGGAGAATCGAGGGGCCGGCGAAGACTGGTGTTTTTCTTGTGGGCTTTCGTTGGCGACGAGGTGCCCAAACGTCCGCGCCTACCCTTTTTCTAATTAAAGCGAGGGCTTATTCGCTTGAAGAAACCCAAAAACGGGTCTATAGCTAATTTTCTAAAGGCTAATAAACTTCACAAAACGCCCCAAAAATTTAGAGCGTTTCTTAAAAGAGTTTTTTTTTTTCCGTGAAAACCACCTTCAAAATAGTGTGTTTTTATATGAATCGCCTTAATGCTCCAATTAAAACAGTAAATTGATTTCAATCAATCTTTAAAGCTAAGATGTAGAGCAAAATATGTCTAAACTTGGTGATTGATTGAAGCCAATTTATTGATGGGTTTGTTTTTAGATATTAGCCCCTTAAATTATAAGTAATTTGATATTGGCCCTTACATCTCCATATTCTTATATTAGCCCCTCAAGTTGCTACGATGTGTTAATATGAGGGGCTCATATATATCAACACATCATAGCTATCTGAGGGGCTAATATCAAAATATGTGACCTAACGACAGGGGCTTATATCAACATCTGTAGCTATTTGAGGGGCTACTATCAAAATATGAAAACCTAAGGGGCTAATATCAAATTATCTCTAATGTAAGGGGCTAATAGCTAAAAAAACCAGCAATAAATTGGCTTCAATGAATCACCAATGCTCAGATTTTGTACAAAATATGCATAGATTGCCATAACATTAATGCCTTAGGGACCCAAATAGGGGACCCAAGGTATGGGACAGGTGATGTGTCACCATCAGGTTGCATGATGTACTGTTCATGAACAGTGCATCATGCAACCGGATGGTGATACCTCACATGTCCCATGCCTTGAGTACCCTATCTCGGTCCCTATAGCAACACCCTTGCCATAAATACCTTCACGTGCCACACACAACTTTTCACCTGCCTCCTCTTAACTTCGTCTAAACCAGGGCTTAATTTATTGAGGTTGGGGGAAAACTGCGATGGACCCATCAAAAAAATTTCCCCCCACCCCCCCCAAAAGTCAAGCTCAGTGAGCTAAGAAGGATAGCCCACAAGCTCCAAAGGAATTTCTCCATTCAAGAAACTGACATCCAAAAACAAAGACTGCAATGAGGAGAGCTCGCCAATCTCTTTAGAGATTGAAACTAATTTATTCTTTTAAGGTGGTTTCTGTGTAAATTAGAATATCGAGGTGGTTCCTATAAAAACTCTATCTAAAGGTGGTCTTCGTCAAAAAAACCCTTCTTAAAAAACGCCTAACTTTATTTTGCGGGACAAAACTTCAAAACCGCCTTATTTGCAAACTTAATCCCAAAAACCGACATGTTTCTCCTTTATTTGCAAAAACCAACCTAGTTTCAGAAAAAGTTCACAAACTTCACGGGAGTTGACGTCCCGTGAAGTTTTTTTCATAACAAAACTTCACGGGAGTTGAAGTCCCGTGAAGTTTGTTATGTAAAAACCTTCACGGGACTTCAACTCCTGTGAAGTTTGTGAACTTTTTTTTCAAACACCGACATGGTTTCAGCCTCAGGGCTGAAACCAGGTCGTTTTTTGCAAGTAAAGGTGAAACATGTTGGTTTTTGGGATTAAGTTTGCAAATAGGGCTGTTTTGAAGTTTGTGTTTCTCTTCATGAGAACCACCTTTGAAGCAGTATATAAATTGGTAGTTACCACATTCAAAAAAATAAAATTTCTACTTTCACCTTTTTTTATACCGAAGCCAACATTGTATAGGTGGCCTTAGCTTTCAATTAACCACCTGCAGAGCACTTTTTGTTCAATTTTCACCCTAACCACATTCAAAAATTCCCGATGGAGCCCCCAAAACTCCAAAATGGCTCAAATGATCCACCAAAAGCTTCAACTTTTCTAGTACCTTTCATCATGAGAATGCATATACAATTACTATATCCTGTGATATCAATTCTTACGATTCTAGCAACTTTCTGAAAGTTAAGATTGAAAGATCAATTTCGTCCACGTACTAGGGCCTCATACTCGAATTAGTTTCTCACACTTTATTTTTTTCTCAACTTAGTCCTTGTACCTCTTATTAGATAAGATGTAAATCTGGTCCCATTTTAACTCCTCGCTAAAATAAATTTTCGTTAAATAAAATATGAACGGACAGTAATACCCTGACCTAATTGTTTCCTCCTTGATTCTTGAACATTTCCTCATGGCTAGGCGATAAAGGATCTATGGATGAAGATACAAAAGTTTATTTCCAATCGTAACTAGATCTTCAATTTTTGTGTTGGAAAGGGAAGATTGAAGCCAAATAGCTAGAAAACGATAGTTTTAGTTTACTACAACCATCGCCATATTGTTTTAGCTCGGTGGAAACCAAATTCTTTTCCTCAGGATCTCTTGGGTGGAAATAGGGAACGAAGTAACTAGATTAGACGGATTTGGTAGAATCCCCTTCTCTAGAGGGATCATCTAGAAAGCGAGGATGTAGGCATCCATCTCCATAAGCATCTAATGGCTATTATACCTGAACATATGTTTACAGTGCATTTTTCCTATGGTATCTATAGTTTTTTGCTAGCGATGTGATATTAGTTGCGATAGAATCTGAAGCTGCTAATATTGCGCTACGAAATATGTAAGTAATTTGGGTTGCTATATAAAGTCAAATCCCGTGTATAATAAGATGTCATTGCGCACAATATAACTAATTAAGTATGGAAAAATGTACTTTCCAGGGATTATATAATTGAAGTTTCAGAAAGGGATGAAACTGGAAATTGTGAAGTTGTAAGGTCAGGTTTGATTGGGCTGGCTGTCTCGAAATCATTTAGAACAAATTTGCTTTTATGTGATAGCCGCCAGCTGCTTCTTTGCTGATGTTGCTTCCAACTACCATAATATTGCACAATTGCCTACCATCTATGTTTGGTTTGAGAGAAAGGGAAAGAAAAGAAAAAGAAAGAGAAAGTAAAAAAGAAAAAGAAAAGAAAATGATATTCTTTTTATAAGGAAAGTTAGAAGAAAATTCATAAGAAAGACATTTATTCTTGTTTGGTTACCTTTCTGAGAAAAGAGGAAGAAAATTATCACAACATAATTTTAATTCATACTTTTTGGAATTAGATTTAGATTTTAAATAATTTACAAAAAATAATTAAATTAAATTATGATTCTATCATATTTTCAAAAAATTTACAAGTTGCCGAACATGTTTGCACAATCTTAACTAAGAAAATTTAATCAAATTTACGATGACTCTAAATTTGCATATAATCTTACATGGTCTTGGACTTGCAAGTTATTCATAACCTCAGGTGAAGAAAGATGATTCCGAATAAGCTCTAGACAATGATGCAATTCAAGCATAATTATTAAAAATTAGTATCATTCATATCTTAGGAAGTAACAAGTTAATAAACATGTATTTAAAAAAATTTGGCAATTTCCTAACACAAAAACTTGAGCGGCCATCAACATCGAGTTTGTAAATATTAACAAGCAGAAGCACAACCACAATTCCGCTAATTAAAGAACAACATTTCTCACACATAATATTTGCAGAAAGAAAAGTCAATGAAAGAACCAAAACAAATCTAAAGTAAATGTCATGATATTCCTAATATAAAAATTCATTTCTAGTCAAAAAATCTATTACAATCAATTTCATATAAAAAAAATCTTAAACAACAAAATCTATTACAATCAATTTCATATATAGAGAATCTTAACCAAAGAGAGAGAGAAAAATATGCCGATTTTTTACTTTAGTGAGCCTATCAAAACATCAATCTCGCATCCTTCATCCCCTGAAATTAATTCAAAAAATTTCAAATAAGTAGAATATAAAGGTCAAATATAGTTATAACTTAGAATTTTCTACAAATTATATCTAACACTGTAAAAAATAAAACATAAACGAAGATGTGAGCTCCAATATAGTTATAACTTAGAAGTAAACCAACATAACTCTCTATCACAATGAAGAAAGATTCCTACACTTCTGCCAATAAACCAACATAAGCTCCGATATAGTTAACTTAGACGTAAACCAAAATATTTGTGTGAATTCACATTCTCAGCAGTATATAAGTTAGCCAACAATTCAATCATCTAAGCAAATATCAACACCAGACTTCAGGGTCTAAGCATAAACAACAGAGTAGCAGAAGGATATATCACAAAACCGAACCATAGCTGCTCCAGGCAAATAATACAACAGCATAGTGTAAGTAATAGATCTAAAAAGAACACAAGATAACACAACAAAAGAAAACTAGCAAAGTATATGCAGAATATAACTACTATATGTTAGCTAAACCAAAAGAAGAAAAATGACAGTGATAAACAATTTTTCAGTAACTCTTTTGCATTGAGCAAACAGATGAGCTACTGCTCATCAGTAAATGGTGTAAGGAATCCCAGCCTCAGCATAAAACCACCATCAACTAAATAATATTTTCCTAAAATTGAACAAAATTTAACAGTTAAAATGTGTTTATGTAAACAAGGTCTTATCTGATCTTGAAAATGATTGGACTTAAGAGTTGTCACCTTGAGGAACAAATATTTTGTCTTGTTGTATTAATGCATTGTTCAACACCCGTGAATTTGAAGCAGACCCTTTCCAACCAGCTAGAACATACGTGAATTTTAAGTCAAAGGTGCAAGCGGCAAACACATTTTGAGTTGGAAATTCTTTTCGGCCTCGATACCTTCTTGTATCTTCTTTTGCCACTTTCACTCGAAAATGAGATCTATCAATTGCGCCAATACAATTCTATAATAGATTAACAAAGTGATTAGCAACTTGGCTATTATTATCATGATGTAATATTTATTACAAAAATTTTATCTTTTACCTTGAAATAGGGCTAGAATCTATGATTTGTCTGAATTTCTAGTGGAACTTCGAAGTCATCTGGTTGTTTAATAAATTGATCCTCAAGCGATAGTATTGACTCTAATATTTTGTGAAAGGGTGGCTAACAGTCTCACCCGAACGCATAAAATAGAACTTCACTACTCGATTCTTCTAGTTATGAGAAAGAATTTGAAGGAACTTAGCAACTTGTTCCTCTACAGAACTGCGTCTATTATCATAAAGATGTCCCGTCTCCCTAAACAACTGACACAATCTAGCAAAAGCATTAACTCCTATGCGTAGTTGTTCACGACAATCTCTATCACTTTGTTGAGTAAGTCACACCATAATTAAGTTCCTATGATCATCTTCTTGAGCTAAGATTGATCTATCTATATACTCCACTTGGTAGATATTAGTTGTCATAATAGCACTTGCATATGCTGCATATGCAGCCACAATCCTTGCTGAACATTTTATCTTTTTCCTTTGTATAGCCCATTCATCATCTTCTTTTGTCTACAAATTCAAACACATTCTATAGTAAGCACGTCACAATCATAACCAACAATCATGAAAATATTAAACTGAAACCTTCGACTAACCATTTATAGCTGATATGTCCATGTTGTTAATCTAACTAAATCAATAGAGTATGGGTAATCAAATTGTTAAGCAGGCGATTATGAGTCCAGATCATTTTTTTATCAGTAATCTTTAGATTTTATTCATTGCCAAAGGGATTACATTAGTCTACCAAGCATCCTTGTGAATATATATGAGAAAAGAAAGCAAGTTTCATTGTGACAGACGTGTCTGCGATATAAGAAACAACTATTCTTGACTAGGTCAAACAAAAAAACTATCACTCCAAAGTTGCTAAACGGTTGAAATTGAGGAGAAACAGAGGCGTGGCAGACTATGGTGAGAATATGCACTTTCAACTGTTTGGTGATCAATTCTGTATTCGAATTGGAATCAACATGAAATCTTTGATTACTTTCCTTCCAAATGACGTAGAATGCGGCAGACAAAGCTGCCCTCTTGAGCCTCTTGTCATATGAGTTCCCTTTACCGTTTACATTAAATCATCACATGAAGAAATTCCAATCACAACTTCTATAGTTAAAACCCATCCTTGGAATTAATAGTCGATTCAATACATTAGCAGAGTAAGTACAGGGGAAGAACAGATGGGTGTGATCCTCCTCATTAGAAGGGTTGGCAATCAAACAGATGGGTATTTTCATAACCAACAATCATGAAAATATTAAAGTAAACAATTAATGGAAGGTATTTTCATGCATCAACAGTATGAACAAAAATATGAGCAAAGATATCACCAACAAATTAAACTTCAAAACCAACAAAAAAAATACGAGCAGAATTTACCTCGGATGAATTTGGATTCATGTTGACAGAGAGATCCAAGAGAAACCTGCAGTTGAATCTGGAGCGGTTCTGAGAAGATCAAAGATATCACCAAAGACAACCTAATTGCGAGTAAACCAAACGAAAACATCAATTCAGAGAATGAATCGTACTGTGTTACTGTAAATAAATTAAAAATAACATCAAACGACTCATCGCTTCAGATTAACTCCAACCAAGCATCCACAGAACAAAATCCATATCAAAAATAAATTACTAGCTCGAATTGAAGCTCACCTTCGGATCTTACCCCATGTTATGCGATCGGCGATGAACGATCCATAGAAGAGCGAGGGAACGTTCACGATCTCAAGTTGACGAGAGCTCGATTAGAGAAACCCTAGTTTGGTCAGCGTCGAACTAGGATTTGATCGAGAGAGAGAGAGAGAGAGAGAGAGAGAGAGAGAGAGAGAGAGAGAGA
>BQKN01065236.1:265504-278756 GCA_022839385.1 Asparagus kiusianus
AGAGAGAGAGAGAGAGAGAGAGAGAGAGAGAGAGAGAGAGAGAGAGAAGGAGAGAGAGAGAGGGAGAGAGGAGGCGAAAGAGAAAGAAGATGACTCGAGTTTGGAGGCGACGAGCAAGGAGACTAGGATCTCTGGAGGCGACGAGCAAGGCGACAAGGAGAGATTGGGGTCAGCGTCGGGCGAACGTTTCCGTCACTCTCCCTCATTTTCACTAGGGCAGCGGAGAGAAAGGGAGAAAGAAAAAATATATACCCATTTTTCTGCAGCGAAATTTATTTTCTTTTTCCTTTTTTGTTTTCTTTCAAAGCAAACAACAGAAACCTACTTTCTCTCACACTTTATTTTCCTTTCTATCCCTTTCTCTCAAACCAAACACAGCCTTAGTCTTAGCCGAGAGTCATAAGAGAAAAATATATACCAAAATTATGGCTATAGAGTTCAGTTATCATCTATAGCACATGAGAGTTAAAAAAAAAGCTCTTTTAGTTTGTCATTTCTCCATATGAACAAGATCCTTGAAGTATGAAGTAGAGCCATTAATAATTTTGTTAAACTAACAAATTACTTGGGAAAATGGGATTTTGTTAGACTAACAAATTACTTGGGAAAATGAGGGGGGGGGGGGGGGATTTAAATTCAATACACAAAGCCGTTGAAGATCTTTCTCAAATATAAGGAGGAAAGGGGAAGTTTGAGTTTACATAAGATAATTGTTTTGATGTGTGATATAACTCAAGCTGGGAAAAAAGTGAACGCTGGTTGGCAAAAAGGAAGCAGGGCATAATTATGTTATGCGAAGGAATACAACTTGATGCAAATTAAAGTTGATGCAAATGGGTTTGTCTGCGAAAAATAGGGATCGAGGAGGAAGAATATGAAAACAATTTTTAGGAAAGAAATTTATCTTAGCTTTCTATTTCCAACTATTAGGCAATTAATTATAAAAATTAACAACAACAATAATAATAGGCAATTAATATGGTACATGTAGGCATGTCGCATCAATGTAGTGTAGGGGGTAGTGTAGAATTTGTATTGTAGTTATCACTATTTTTACGGTCCATTTAGATACAAAGGAGGGGAGAGGGTAGATGAGCGATTGAGATAAACCTAATGAGAGGGGGTCGAAAAAAGGGATAAAATGTATTTAATTGCGTTTGAATTGACAATAAGGGTATGAGACGGTACACAATAATATATGTTTGTTTAGAATAGAAGATGTAAAGTGAAGAGAACCTACTTGACCAATATGTCCTTTTAAAGAAATAATAGATAATTTTATTAATTATGAGTGTTGGCTTTCTAATAAGGTAATCTTGAAATTTTTGGAAAAGTTCACTTACAATCCCTCCAATCTCTTACCAATCGGCCCACTTTAGGAGGATTAAGAAAGAAGTGTAAACAAATACCACTTTAGAAAGATTAACATTCTAACCTTCCCATCCTTCCCCTTCCCTCCCCTCCTAAAAATCTCATCCAAACACACTATTAAGTAATTGATGTTCTTAGTAGCAATTTGTTCACTTGTCTAATTAAGTAATCTGATTAAGTTTGTTCCTTCATAAAAACATTGAATTTTTTTAATAAGTACAGGGTGCCATGTCATTAAGGGTAATATGATCATAAATAAAAAGTTAGCACCTAATTTCTAACGGATGTTAAATATAGGAGTTAGTTTGTAACTGAGATGCGGTATAAGAACAAAGTTGAGAAGAAAAAAAAGTACGAGGACCAATTTAAATATGCAGCCATGGTACAAGGACCAAATTATCCTTTTAAAAGAAAGACAATTTTTCATTTTGACGATTTTTTAATTTTATTTAGAGGTTTCCACCCACTTGCACTTATTTATCATTTTCGACCCAATTCCAGTCAGGTGGCTGAAAATGGGTCGAAAATGATACTTAAGTGCAAAAAAGCTACATAGAATTGAGAATCTCGTATAATTTAGCAGAAAATTAAATAACACACGATTCTCACTGAACTACATGGGATTTAAAATCTCGTGTAGTTTATAACGTAGAAACTAGTCTTGAGTTACAATCTCATGATGGGAACATTAATTTTATTTTAAATTTATTTATTCAAAAGTTAAACATAAAAATAAAGTCATTTGAACCAACTATAGTGGTTAACGATTTAAGAGTTAAATTTTTAGTTGAAAGGCCATTGTTCAAATCTTAGATGATTTTTTATGTTTAACTTCTAAATAAATAAATTTAGAAATAGAATTAATGTTGGTCATCACAAAATTCAAACTCAAGACCATTAGAGTTATTGAATTCTTACTCCTTTGAAGCTAACAACTTAGACAATTACATGAAATTTTGAATCCTTTGTAGTTTTTGATATTATATGCTACACGGGGTTCTCAATCCCTTGTAGTTTAGTATAGTTATGAGCTACACGAGATTGAGAATCTCATGTAGCTTAAATTTTTGCTATACTACACAATATTCTCAATCCCATGTAGATCGTGGCACTTATTTATCAATTTTGACCTAGTTTCAACCGTGATAAAATAATTTACAGTATCCCCAAGGGTTGGAACCGCTTCTTACGGGACAATGAAATCTTTATACGCAAAACCCTGATTCCAATAGTCATTCGTTTGCTACCTCCAAAGGAGCGAGAACAGTCGTTCTAACCCTTCTTGGAGGATTCTTATCCACAAACGCAAATGTTATGGCTAATCGATAATGCTCATCATCATTTAGCTATTGCATTTATTTTTCTCATTGCTAGTCATATTGTTGATGTTAAGTGATCACACAGTCAATTGTATCCGTGGTTGGATGGAGGGTGAAGTTGATGAGGGGCTGCTTCCTTCCCCGGATATCCGATTCTGAGTTAGGTGGCTGAAAAGTCTGCACATATAGAAACTCGTGATAGGACGGGGACCGGTTCTCTTGTGGTTCCTCCGATGATCAAGTCAGCTAGTGAACTTGAGTGGGGAAAGTGAAGAACTATGAGTTCTTGCGTGTGCAATATAATTTGTAGATGTATCTTAGACAATTAGATTTGGGAACCTCTTTTATGTTAGAATAGTACCTATATATATAGTGGTGCCAAAAGGGCAGAACCGTCATCATGGCCGAAGCACAAGATGGCGGTGAAGAAGCATGGGCTGGCGGCTGAGTCAGCTCCTGCTTCACAGGTGTCAGCTGGCGATTGGAGGAAAGATCACCTTAACATTAAATGTGAAACGATCTGAGGCATGGCAGTGCCGACGTGGTCCGATGAGTCATGAAGGCTATCGGGGCTAGAGATATGGTGACGCCTGTCAAGCATTAAATGCGACATCGACGTTGTATCAGCGGAAGAGGGTCGTGGCTGAAGTCATCCCCTAGCTTCGCCGAGAAGTAACGCCTTTCGAGTCGTCATTGTGAGGTGTCGAATAGCAGGTCGAGTGAGCTCGTTGCGAGTCTTTTTCGACAAGAGGGTTGACTAGTACCACCTTTCGAGTCTACATGAAGAAACATCGACTTGAAGATTCGGCTAAGTTGGAACCCTTTTGTTAGATCTTAAACAAAACTTAAGATCTAAATCATAAAGCCATGATTAATTCAAAGAGATTAACAATAATCAAAAGGAGAGCGGAGCTTATACCTGAATCCATAGTTGAAACTTGAGATGAGTTTTGATCTTCTAACCTTAGGGTTTTCTCTAGCCGAATTTCTCTCTAGATGGGGTGAAGAGAATTAGAGAATGTAACCATAGATTAGGGACCATAACCCCTTATTTATAGATGTTGTACATTTGCAATTTGGTCCCTCATTAAATCATAATTACAATCTGGTATATGCACATATAACCCCATGACTTATTTAAATACCCATTAACCCAAATTAATTGATCACTTTAGTGAGTTATCCTAAAAGATAGCAATACACATTGATTAATCATATGTGCCCACAAATAGATTTATTAGATTAAATCCAACAATCTCCCACTTGGGCACCATATGATTTTTTAAAGTGTGTATAACCTTATGAGCTCAAAACTGCTATCACTGAAAAGGTATTTTCGAACAATCTCGTCCATTGACTATATCAATATAGGATCAAAGCGGTATTCATCACATTTATCGTAACTAAACCCATTAATGGTCACATACACCAATACAATCAAACGACAAAGATCAATCATGGATGTGCAGCATGAAAATTACATGCAATCTATTTTCAACTGGTCCTCCTTTAGTGAGGTCAAAACCAAACATAATATAACAGAGTGTCTTAACTGAATACTTTATTCTGATCAGATAATACAACCAAACATAAAGCACCAAAAATAAATTTACAAACTCCTACTAAATCATGATATCCTCGAATAATACCACACTCATATGAGCAGTATGCTCATGAAAGACCTTGGGTGGCAATCCCTTAGTAAGAGGATCAGCTATCATGGAGTTTGTCCCAATGTGCTCTATGGATATCTGTCCACTCTGTACCCTTTCTTTAACAACCAGGAACTTAATGTCAATATGTTTTGACTTAATTGAGCTCCTGTTATTATTAGAATACATTACTGTAGATTTATTGTCACAATATAATCTTAGTGGTCTTTTAATATTTTTCAGAATGCGCAGTCCCGTGACAAAATTTCACAGCCATATTCCCTGATTGGATGTCTCATAGCAAGCTACAAATTCTGCTTCCATAGTTGAGGAAGCTACTAGTGTCTGTTTGATACTTTTCCATGATATAGCTCCTCCTGCTAACATATAAATGTAGCCTGATGTAGACTTTTTGCTATCTTGGTATCCAGCAAAATCAGAGTCAGAGTACCCAATGACCTCCAGCTGATCTGATTTTCTGTATGTGAGCATATAATCTTTTGTTTTCTGAAGATACCTCATAACCCTTTTAACTGCTATCCAATGATCCATACCAGGGTTGCTTAAGTATCTGCCTAACATCCCAACAATATACGCAATATCCGGACGCGTACATACCTGAGCATACATTAGACTTCCTACAGCTGAAGCATAAGGAATCTTCTGCATTTCCTGAATTTTAAGGTTACCTTTAGGGCACTGATTGAGACTAAACTTGTCTCCTTTAGCCACAGGGGTATCTCCTGGTCTGCAATCTTGCATGCCAAATATTTTAAGTACCTTATCGATATAGCTCTTTTGTGATAATCCAAGAATACCCCGAGAGCGATCTCGATGTATCTGGATTCCTAATATAAAAGAGGCGTTCCCAAGATTTTTCATCTCAAAATTCTTTGATAGAAATCTCTTGGTTTCGTGCAACATGCCTATATCATTAGTGGCAAGCAATATGTCATCGACCTACAGAACCAGAAAAATATACTTACTCCCACTGAACTTGTGATATACACATTCATCAACAATGTTCATCTCAAAACCGAACGAGATAATTATTTGTTGAAACTTGTGATACCATTGACGAGGAGCTTGCTTGAATCCATAAATGGATTTTCTTAATTTGCAGACGATATTCTTTGGGTCTCCTGACACAAAGTTTTCTGGTTGCACCATATAAATCATCTCATCAATGTCGCCATTGAGAAATACAGTCTTAACATCCATCTGATGTAACTCAAGATCATAATGAGCAACAAGTGCCATGATTGTTCTGAAAGAGTCTTTCGATGAAACCGGAGAGAAAGTCTCTGTATAATCAATGCCTTCCTTTTGAGTAAAGCCTTTAGCTACAAGACGTGCCTTATACCTCTCCACATTACCGTTTGCATCCCGCTTGGTTTTAAATATCCATTTACAACCAATTGGTTTTGCACCTTCTGGCAATGAGACAAGTTCCCAAACCTTATTGTCTTGCATAGACTTGTACTCTTCATTCATAACATTAATCCACTGTTGAGAGTTAGAACTTTTCATGGCCTGAAGGAAGTTGATTGGATCATCTTTCAACATTCCATTACTTTCCTCATATTCTTGGAGAAATACAATATAATTATCCAGAATAGCATTTCTGCTTTCTCTCGTGGATCTCCTTAATGGCACTGGTTCTTGAGGTTGTTGAGTTTGTTCTTCTGGAACAGAGAGTTGTTTAATATTATCATCTTGAGGTTCCGGATTTACTTCTTCAGCAACAACAAGTATAGGAACCTGAATATTATCAAAAGTAACTTTATGGATTGGATTTGATGTCAATTCTTCCTCAAAAGCAATGTCTCTAACCTTATTTCTCCCCTCAAACTCAACATCCTCAAAGAATGTTGTTGTTCCCGTCTTAAAAATATTCCTGAGTGTGGGATCATAAAACTTATAGCCCCTAGAGCGTTCAGAGTACCCAATAAAGTAGCTGCTAACTGTTTTGGAGTCTAATTTCTTTTCATTTGGCCTATAAGGCCTTGCCTCAGCTGCACATCCCCAAATATGTAAGTGCTTTAAACTGGGCTTTTGACCAGTCCAAAACTCATAAGGTGTTTTAGCAACTGCTTTACTTGGTACTCTGTTCAGAATATAAGCTGCTGTCTTAAGTGCTTCTCCCCAGAGTGACTCTGGTAAAGAAGAATGAGCAATTATACTTCTTACCATATCCTTAAGAGTCTTGTTTCGTCTTTCAGCTACACCATTCATGCTAGGTGAACCCGGCATAGTATACTGTGGAACGATACCGCATTCCTCTAGGTATCTAACAAAAGGTCCTGGACGTTGTTCACCTGAACCATCATATCTGCCGTAGTACTCACCACCACGATCAGATCTAACGGTTTTAATTCTTCTGTTGAGTTGATTCTCAACTTCAGCTTTATAGGCTTTGAACATGTCCAGAGACTCAGATTTTTCATGAATAAGATATAGGTACCCATAACGTGAGTAATCGTCTATGAATGATATAAAATATTGTTGACCATTCCAGGATGCCGTATGGAATGGTCCACAAATATCTGTATGTATCAATTCTAAGACATCTGAAGATCTTTTGGCACCTAATCTTTTAACTTTGGTCTGTTTTCCCTTAATACATTCAACACATACGTCGAAGTCTGAAAAATCAAGGGAATCCAAAATGTCATCAGACACAAAACGCTCAACTCTACCTTTTAAGATATGACCCAAGCGCTTATGCCATAATGACACCAAATTTTTCTTATTTAATTTACGCTTAGTACCACACGATTTCGCATGCAAAGTTTCATTATAAGAAGCAATTGTATTAAGCAAATATAGGTTGTCATAAGTACTCAAGTAACCAGTTCCCACAACATTTGAATTAAAAGATAAACTGAATTGATTGTTTCCAAATGAACAAGAATATCTTGATTTGTCCAATATAGAAACTGAAATCAAATTCTGTCTAAAAGATGGTACTACAAAAGTATCTTTCAAATCCAAATAGAAACCAGTTCCTAATAGTAACCTAAAGTGGCCAATTGCTTCCACATCTACCGATTGTCCGTCGCCCACAAAGATGTGTCTTTTAACATCACTTGGCTTTCGGTAGCTCAGGCAACCCTGCATAGAAACACTTATGTGAGTAGTAGCACCAGAGTCTAACCACCAAGTGTTTCTAGGTACTGAAGCTAGATTAACCTCAGAACAGACCAAAGTAAGGAACGTACCCTTATTAGCACGCCAGGCGTGATATTTGGTACAATCCTTCTTTACGTGTCCAGGTTTGTTACAGAAGAAACAACCCTGATTATCCTTATGTTGTTTCTTCTAAACTGGATCCTTAGCAGCTTCATTATCATTTTTTCTTTTCTTGCCCTTAACCTTAAAGGCATAGGCCAAATGAGCACTTTCAGTCTTATCTTGCTTCAACCTGTCTTCTTCTTGCACACAGTATGAAATGAGCTCATTTAGAGTCCATTTCTCATTTTGACAGTTATAACTAACCTTAAACTGATTGAATTATGCAGGAAGAGACAACAGAACCAGATGCACCAATAACTCATCACAAAGATCGAGTTTAAGTGCCTTAAGCTTTGAAGCAATATGAGACATTTCCATAATGTACTCCCTAATGTTTCCTTTGCCCTTATACTTCATCGAAATCAAGCGAGCTAAAAACGTGCTTGTTTCTACCTTATTGTTTTTCGCAAAACGCTTCTCAATTTCGGCAAGGAAATCTTTAGCCTTAGTAATCCCTTCGGATTCTATGCCCCTGAAGGCTTCCGGAACGCCGCGCTTAATGATCATAAGACAAATGCGATTTGAAACCTCCCACTTCTCATACTCCTTCTTTACATCAGGAGTGCTATCCGCATTGAGAGGCTGGGGTTATTCAATTCTTAATGCAAGGTCTAGATCCATACAGCCAAGAACAATTAATATGTTCTCTTTCCAAACCTTAAAGTTTGTCCCATTTAGCATGGGAATTGAGTTGATGTTAGCAGAAATTGTTGCAGCAGATGCATTAACTGAAATAAAACAAAAAAATACTCACATTAATAACCATATTTAGTAATTAATAAAATTCAAATAATGACAAATCTCATCTCAAGATATCTGGCACAATATTAATATTAAGTCTTTGGACAGTAATATTAACTTGTAAGTGATACATTGTTGCAATGATCAAACATTGACAATAACTCATGTCAAATAATGAAACTATCTTTGGATCGATTCATTATTCACATGTAAACCTTATAATTGTCACACGCTTATCATCGCAGATGTGTATACAGTCTAAATAAATATTAACCTTCCTTTGGGCCGATTAAATATTTACACTAAAGCATACACACAAACATCTCACATTCCTCATGAACAATCTACACAAGAGAGGTTACTTTGACAACTTCTTGTTTTAATTAATCAATTGGAGTGAGAGATAACCTTAATACCTTAGTGTCATAATATTTGAATTAAATAATTGATTAACTACCAAAATTAGATTTAAATTAAAATGCTCTTAATTTAAATCAACTGAATTTCCAAAAGCTTAATTGGGGTCTCATAGCATAATTAGGGCCCATAACTTAATAAATTAAGTATACCAAAGTGGACCCTTGAAAAGCCGAGGATTAACCATAGTGAACGCGAGGTTCGACTGTATTGAGTACAAGACTCACCTAAGAGCGAACGTGAGGTTCGTTTGAAAAATGAACGCGAGGTTCAACTTGAGAACGAATGCGAGGTTCGTTTAAAAAATGAACGCGAGGTTCGACTTAAATTGAGCGCGAGGCTCACCTGAGAACCGAGCGCAAGACTCACCTTAGAATTGAGTGTGAGGCTCACCTTGAATTGAGTGCGAGGCTCACCTGAGAATTGAGCGCGAGGCTCAACTTGAATTGAGCGCGAGGCTCACCTGAGAACTGAGCGCGAGGCTCAACTTGAATTGAGCGCGAGGCTCGCCTGAGAACGAACGCTAAGTTCGTTTGAATTGAGCGCGAGGCTCAACCTTAGAACGAACGCCAAGTTCGTTTGAATTGAGTGCGAGGCTCAACCTTAGAACAAACGCGAAGTTCGGTTAAATTGAGCGCGTGGCTCATCTGAGAACGAACGCGAAGTTCGTTTGAAGCTTTCAAGCCTCGCCAAAATCTGAGGTAACCACCTCCTTAATTTTCGCCGCGTTTTCACGCAAGAACCCTAAGGGTTTCAAACTGAAACCGCCGCCACCATTGCTCCTGCACCTAAAGGTCGAAACCCTAGGGTTTCCTAACGCCGCCATCGTCGTCGGAGTCGAGGACGAGGCCGCCAGCGATGCTGCGCCGGCGAGGAGCACGGGACTGACGACCAAAACAAAGAAGATCCAAAAAATTTCTCGATTTTATTTCAAAAACAGATCTGAATCGAAAAATTGAATTTTCTTGATCCAGATCCAAGAAAAAATCGAAGAAAAAAAAAATTCTAAAAAGTTACTGTTCACAACGAATTTTTTTACTGTTCGTCCGAAAATAAAAAACGTAACTGTTCATCCTAGAACAGTTCTAAATCCAAATCAGAGATTAAGATCAAAAAACCCAATTTTAAAAACTTAAATCTCTAAGAATTAATCACAACAAGGCTCTGGTACCACTTGTTAGATCTAAATCATAAAGTCATGATTAATTCAAAGAGATTAACAATAATCAAAAGGAGAGCGGAAGCTTATACCTGAATCCATAGTTGAAACTTGAGATGAGTTTTGATCTTCTAACCTTAGGGTTTTCTCTAGCCGAATTTCTCTCTAGATGGGGGTGAAGAGAATGTAACCCTAGATTAGGGACCATAACCCCTTATTTATAGATGTTGTACATTTGCAATTTGGCCCCTCATCAAATCATAATTACAACCTGGTATCTGCACATATAACCTCATGACTTATTTAAATACACATTAACCCAAATTAATTGATCACTTTAGTGGGTTATCCTGAAAGATAGCAATACACATTGATTAATCATATGTGCCCACAAATAGATTTATTAGATTAAATCCAACATGTTGGTCTCGCCGCCAATTTGATTGGGGCATTGCATGCAGCAGTACACTTGTCCGTTACTGTCAAAGAGTTGCACTTTGGTGATTGAGAACACCATAACACATATGTATAGAACTTACTTCGGTATTGGGCATAGTATCAAAGATCTTTTAGAGGGCTAAATCGAAACTGGTAATTAAGTGCAATCGTAGATCGAAAACGCTAATCAAATCTATTCCTTTATACAAATAGGAGGATCAGAGATTCACTGTTCATACTATAGTAAATGCTACAGTAGAATTTACTATAGCATTATTACTGTAGCTAATACTTAATTAAAAATAGTACTGTAGCACACGGGTATACTGTAACATTTAAAAGATACTGTAACAGAGTGGGATACTGTAGTACTTCTAAAAAATTCAAAACATGCCATATTTAAAAAAACGGGATTACTGTAGCAAAAAATACTGTGCTTTGCACGGACAGCAAACTAGTTTAAAAAGAAGTCGAAAATAAAAATATGGCCCGAAAAGAAAGCAAGGTGAAGGGATGGTTCTCACAGTTACGCGTATTTGGGCCAAGCCCAAACCAACTCCCATCACAGCGGACCCAATTACAAGATTATCTTCTCCCCTCCACTTCTCCAACCTCCGCCATTTTCTCAATGGCGCTTCCTCTCTTCCCCTCTCCCTCTCCTTCTTCCTCCTCCTCCTTAATCCCATGCAATCTCATCCTACCACTTCCCCATCAAAGAGCCCACTTCAAACTCTACGCCCATCTCCCAATTTCCACTCACAATGGAGAAATTCCCCCTCAACTCGAACCCCACGCCGACCCAACTGAGATCAAGAAGAACAGAAAGAAGAAGAAGCTCAGGCCTAGCTTTTATGAGCAGACTCTGGAGCGCTGGTCACTTAGAATCTCCTCACAGAGGTCCAAATACCCATGGGAGAAGAAGAAGGATGACGGGTCTTCTCTCATTGCCTCTTCAGGTTTGGCTTCTGATCAATTTTTGGATAATTCTAGGAATACCCATTTGAGTTCTGGGGTTAATTTTGAGAACCCAGAAAGGGAATTTGAAGTAAGTGAGGTTGGAAGTTTTGGTAGCTCTAAAGGTGGTAATTTTGATAAAGATGAAGGCTCTTTTAGAGTTCAGAGGGGGGATGCACCTTGGATTCAGAAAGAGACTGCTCCTTGGGTTCATGGAGGGAAATCTCGACAGAGTCGTAGGTCTGGTGGAGAGCATGAGAATAAAGATGAGGCTTCGGATCATAATGAATCCAAATGCAATCCAAATGAGAATGATGATGTAAAGCCTAAGGTAGATAGAAATGATTCAAGGCACGATGCAATAGATACCATTGCAGAAAACTCAATGGCAACTCTTGAATTTGATGCCCAGAGTGGCAAGAGTAGTGTGAGTTTGATAGTTGATGAATTGAAGAGCTCTTTGGATGAAGACAAACCAAGCCCAGACAATGCATCGAGTACTAGTCATGATGTTGTTAAGCTCTTAGGTTCGGTGCCATTTCCATGGGAGAGTAGTAATGGTAGAAATGGTGAGAAGTTCCACAAGAGAAGTAACACTGAATTGGCAGAGAAAACTATACCGGAGCATGAGCTTCAGAGGCTTAGAAATGCTGCGCTTAGGATGAAGGAAAGGATGAAAGTAGGGGCGGCGGGGGTTACGGAGGCTCTTGTGGAGAGCATTCACAAGAAGTGGAAGGTCGACGAGGTGGTTAAGTTATGGTTCGAAGGCCCACCGACTTTGCATATGAAGAAAACTCATGAAATCTTGGAGGTAAGTTTTCTTCACTGAATAATTGCAGATAATTGCATTCGCCGCAGATATTTCCTCTTGTCTATACCTTTAGTAGCATTTATCACCCATTAACTCGTTCATTAGCACTCATCATCCCTGGGCATGCCATTTTGAGAAGGCCTAATTACGGACAGACTCCCTGTACTATCACCCAATTGCGGATAGAAACCCTGTAGTTCTATTGTTGCAGATAGACCCCTGAGTGAAATTTTTTTGACTCCCTCAGAGAAAAAGAAAATTGTCTTTTGACAAATAATAGGCGTCCTGATGGTAAAAGAGTCAAAAATTTTCGCTGGGAGATCTATCAATAGAATTACAGGGGGTCTGTCCGCAATTAACCCTTTTGAAAAGAATGAATTGCAGATGACCCTCTCCCATTTACGAAGTGAGAGGCAAGAGTGCTCAGAAACGAATTGAGGGGGATGAGCGTTATGAATGTATGATGAGGGAGTTATCTATGATTTAACCTTTTTATTTTTTAGGAGAAATTTCAACATATAAAACACAACACATGCTTTTACTCTGAATTTGATGTATAATGTCCGAATATTCTCAGAGAAAAACAGGAGGTTTGGTGATTTGGAGGTCCGGAAGCTCAATTGTATTGTATAGAGGAATGACCTACGAGCTTCCTTGTGTGCAATCATATTCTAAACTTGCCGCTACTGATTCTAGTCACAAAACCATTGATGCTGCCAAAAACACAATGAACCATTTTATAAAGGATTCAAAACCTTCAGATTTGTCGAAAGAATCTGCCGAAAATTTTGACATTGACAGCTTCCTGGATAAGCTAGGACCACGATATCGGGATTGGTCTGGATGTAATCCGATTCCTGTTGATGCTGACAGGCTTCCTGGTTTAGTTCCTGGTTATACACCACCATTTAGACTTCTTCCCTACAAAACAAAAGGCGCCCTGAAGAACAGGCAAATGACGTCTTTGCGTAGGCTTGCCAGAACTATGTCTCCTCACTTTGCTCTTGGTATTGATCCTTAATCTTAGGGTAAATTTCAAAGAACTCCCCTGAACTTTAGGGGATTTGCACCCCTCCCCCATATATATATATATATA
>BQKN01065236.1:278856-289885 GCA_022839385.1 Asparagus kiusianus
ATATATATATATATATATATATATATCATAGAAAACCCCTCTAAATGATTGAAAATTCTCATAAACCCCCCTAAAGTTGTCTCATGCATAGCACTACGACTCTACGAGACATGATACTTGAGTGAGACAAGCTCATGGGAGTTTCTATGGTTTAACAATTGGGGGGGGGGGGTCAAAACCCTTAAAGTTCACAAGGGCTTTGTGAGAATTACCATAAGCTTTTATTAGTAGTCATCAACGTCCTTAAGTGAGCAACTTTTCTTCTGGATTTTTACCATCATTTGTTCTGTTGTAGGGAGAAACAGACAACACCAAGGCTTGGCTAAAGCAATGGTGAAGTTGTGGGAGAAAAGTGCTATTGCAAAGATAGCCATCAAACGTGGTGTGCCAAATACGTGTAACGAGAGGATGGCAGAAGAAATCAAGGTGGAAACTGTGACATGATTTATAGTGGTAGGACTTAGCAATATATTTATTTCTATGTGAATTACATAGTGTTAACTATATATGACTATTGATTTTGCTGCTTTGTTCTATTGTTCACAAATTATGGAAGAAAGATTGTTTAACTGTGAATTTGCTCATGTTAGATCTTACTGTCTGCTTACTTTTGTCTTATACTTCCGCATGGCAATTATTATTCTACTTTTTAATGAAAAAGACAGTATCAAGTAGAGTATGGCAGAATACAATTAGAACCAGAATTTCCATAAAATTGCTCTCACAGTCGGTAGCATTAGCTAACACTTTGCACTTGTTGATGTTCATTATTTGCCTTGTCTTTACAATCATCTGGCATTCATGTTGAATTGGGAGAGTAGATGGTGTGTACCTTTTCATGGTAATTTGCATTTTTCATGTTCTGAATGCCCTTGCGTAGGTTATCTTAGCTGCACATTTTGATGTGTGTAGTTTTCTTTTCAATTCAACATTTATTCAGATTTATTTTATTGATATTGCGACTTTATTTACTTGTGTAGTTGACATCCATAAAGAAGCTGTATGCAACATTCCCACAGGCCTTTTGCTAAGGATTATCACAAAAATGTTGGTAGGATAACAGTTCTAGTTTGCTAATGAACTACTGTTTGTGCAGATAATTGTAGTTCTAGTGTCAAGAATGAGGAATATTTTAAAAAATAATGTATGATATGGTCATATGTATTTGGTGTGGTTAAACTTTTAAAACTTTGAACAGTGTATTTCTATAATCCAGATAGGAAGGACTGGGGTATTACTATTTACATGTCTTTATTATGATCAAGTAGGTAGTTGCTTTTATGTAACGAAATCCAAAACTAATAACTTTAAAGTTTAAAAGGAAAGGGTAAATTTTAGAAAATGCACCAAGCTTTAGGATATTTATGATGAAACCCTGTTGGACTTGGTTTATTCAACTAAACTATCCAGACTTTTCCAACAAAATCCCCAGAACTATAAAGTGTCTCAAATGACCCCCCTAGACTTTTAACTTCTCCCAACATACCCCTAATGGTGTACTGTTCACTGTCAATTTATGCAAATGCCCTCAATGAAAAATAAAACCTCCTAATATTCTGATTAGTTGTAAGATTGAATCAACTTTAAAGAACCATTTTTAAGCGAGTACAGAACAATATGAAACATGTAAGACATTAACATGCATTTCAGTGTTAGTATTAATAGACTTAGGTGAACTTCATCTCATATCCTTAGTTGTATTAAGATTACCTAGAAGGCATATTCTCTGAAATAATCTATATAAACTATGTGATTTACAGATTTTCCACCACAATTTGTTATGATGATCAAAGTTGCATTTCTCTGCTGTTTTGTTTTGATACTTATTCCTCAAAACTGCATATTCTGATTATGTTTTGATCATTTACAGAAATTGACTGGAGGAGTACTCGTTTCTAGGAACAAGGAGTATATTGTCTTTTACAGGGGAAACGATTTTGTGACACCTTCAGTTAGGGACGTACTGGTCGAAAAACAAAAGCAAGCAATTGTTCAGCAAGAGGAAGAAGAAGCTGCTCGAGTTAGAGCGTCTGTTTTGATTTCTAAACCTAAAATTTCCAAGGGGCCATTACTTGCTGGTACTCTTGCAGAAACTCTTGAAGCAAATAATCGTTGGGGACATCAACCAAGCGCTGAGGAGAGAGAAAAGACGAAGAGAGATTTAGCTATAGCTAAACATACTTCTCTCGTCAGATACTTCGAAAAGAAACTAGCATTTGTGAGTTCATATGAATCACAACTTAAATTATTATGCCAATCATTATATAGTTAGTGCTAATTTGGAATATCCTCCAACTTACTAGGCAAAAGCAAAAGTAAGAAAGGCGGAAAGGGCTTTAGCGAAAGTACAAGAGTTTCTGGATCCTGCAGAACTTCCAACTGATCTGGAAACTGTTACCGATGAGGAGCGCTATTTATTTCGTAAAATGGGACTGAAAATGAGAGCTCATCTTCTTCTAGGTAGAACCATACAGGTTCATTTTTGGATAAATTTCACAAAAACCCCTGTACTTTGGGGGGTTTTAACAAAACCCTCAAACTTCATAAATCGTGAACAACTCCCCCTCCACCCCGAATCTTTGCAAATTCTCATAAACGTCTTTAACAGATAGAGTAAAAAGTCTAAACTACCCTTTTAATTACACATTCTTGATATGGGTAAAAGGGTAAAAGTGTTCAAAAAGTATCATGTGAAAAATATGAGACTATTCAAAGGAACTATCACCAAACATGATTTATAAGGTTTTCTTTTTGTTTTATTTTTTTAGGGTTTTTTTTTTGTTGGGCGGGGGGCGGGGGGTTGTTGTGCAAAACCCAACAGAGTTCATGGTTCATTGTTTTATTAAAAATTTAACCTGTATCTTATTTACTCCTCTGTTAGCCTCCCATGACACAGCATGAAATCAATTGTGAAGATTTTCACTTAACATTGGAGTCTATGTTGGTTTTAAAATCAGTTATTTGAAATGGGGGAAAAAATCTTTCTGTTCCTATTCACAGGGAGAAGAGGAATTTTTGATGGTACTGTCGAAAACATGCACTTAAACTGGAAACACAAAGAGCTAGTTAAGGTTCTTGTGAAGGGAAAAAGTTTTGCACAAGTCAAGCAGATTGCAATCTCTCTTGAGGCTGAGAGTGGAGGAGTCTTAATTTCTCTTGATAAGACCACAAAAGGTTATGCAATTGTTGTCTATCGTGGAAAGAATTATGAACGCCCGAATACTCTGAGACCTAAGAATCTATTGACAAGAAGACAAGCATTAGCACGTGCTATAGAACTCCAGAGACGAGAGGTGACATAAAAAATTAATAATCTTCATTATGATTTTCTTTTTCAATATATGACATTTTTATGGGGAATGTGCAGGCTCTAAACCATCACATTTCAGATTTACACGAGAGAATTCAGATGCTGAGATCTCAACTAGTATGATGTTGCTAGTTCACTTATGTTACCATACTCATTAAATGACATTTTCTTTTTTATGTTTTCACTAAGAGTTGTTTTTTTTTCTCATGTCACTTCAGGATAATGTGGAGGCTGATAAAGATGTGGGCAATGAACACATGCACATAATCAAAGATGACACTTTTCATTCTGATGATGACATGGAGGTTAGGGTCTAGATTCATTTCTGTGTTACCAAATTGATTTTGGCTAATGAGTTACAGAATTTAATTGAAAGAAAGTATGAGCAGTCGGTAACTGGTATGAATCTGTGTTTGCAGTGAAATTGCATGTTAATTGGCCATAAGTTTTATACTATATAAATCTATTTTAATTTTGTGTTTCCTCATATTGGTCAGATTGTCGTGCAGTATCAGTTTTGTATTAATCTACATTTCATTGCTTCGTTCTGGTTCTGATAGTTTAAGCTGAAATATACTGAAACATGCTAAAAACCAGTGAAAATTAATGACAAATGCAGAAAATGGAAGTTGAAGATATAATCACACTGTGTAGATAACATGCACAAACACAAATGAGTCGAATAAACTCAAAGTATATGCATACTACTCAAAGTGTCATTTACAAGAAGAAGAAGAAGAAGAAGAAAACCTTTTATCCCAAATTTTTGGGGTCAGCTATGTTGATCCTACTCTTCTATTCAGTTCTGTTGAGAGCCATCTCCTCCACTAAGTTAATCATTATGATACATATCGTAATAGCTACTAATCAAGTTCTCTTAGGTCTACCTCTTCTCCTCTTTCTCTATTAATTATAATATTATCACTTTACTTGACACATTTATTGCCCTTCGTTGCACATGATAAATCAATCTCAAACAATTCGCGATCATTTTGTTGTCACTAGTAGAAACCTCTAACTTTCTACATATGTGCTCATTTCTTATCATGTATCCTAGTTTATATCCACTCATCCATTGTAATATTCTATATTCTGGTCTCACTCATTTTTTCCACATGTTGTTTTTTAATTGCCTAAAATTCTGATCCATGAGGTATTGTTGGTGAATTTCCGTTCAATTTCAGTGGTATTCTCAGATCACACATTACTCCAGAAAGGCTCCGCTTTAACCATTTGATTCAATGAACATCATCTCCCTCAATCACTCTATTTTGATGAATAATTTTGGCAAATGTGCAAGGTTTAATTGAAGGTGTCAATATTCTGTAACTTATGAATTCATCATTGTAGTGAAATTTCAAGTTAACTCGCCATATGTTTCATGTTACATCAATATGTTTTAGATTTGTACTTCTGCATATGGGCCTCGTATCATCGGGTATCAGTTCTTTTATCAGTCTGCAACAGTCTAATTTCAGTTTTAGACCCATGAGTTGAGCGAACTCACACTACTTGCACCTATACTTAAATATTCATTTTCCTATAAATATTCTTAAGTACATGAATCCTACAAACAATTGTCATCCACATAAATTGATATACTGTATCCTCACGCAGACACCTGTCTTTCATAAGTTTTTTGTTCACTATCATTGTCTGCAAGTTTGTGCATGTGTGCTCGAAATCTCAAAATCATAGCTTCTTTTGTTTTATGACATCAAATCCCGTGTGTGCATGTGCACGTGTAATTTCAAAGCCGTAGTTTCTTTGGTTTTAGGATGTCGTTGACTGTTATGGTGTTTGTCCATATCATACTTGGAGCATGTTTGGCTACTACTTATTTTTGGAATACTTATAAGTGACTTGTTATTACTTGTTACTTACTCTAACAACTCCTTACAAGTATGTAAGAAAATAAGTCGTTGGTAAACCCCTTAACTTATAAGGATATATAAGTAGTTATGTGTTTGGTAAACCAATAACTTATAAGGTTGTGTAAAATGTCAAATGACTAAAAAGAACATATTGTTGTAACTTCATATTATTACTAATTGAGATTAATTAATTAAATTCATATTAGCAAAATATTATTATTAATAAAAAAATTAATTAATTAAAAATTATCTCATAATAAGAAATATATTTGATTAAAATATTTTTATATAGTAAATTTATTTGTGAGTATTAATTACTAATATTGGGATTAAGTAATTAATTTCCTATTAATAAAATGTTATTAGTAATCAAATAATTATTAATTCATAAAAATTAGTTATCTAACAGTAAGAAATATATTCTATTAATTTTTTTTATATATTACATTATTTGTGATTATTAATTAGTAATATTGAAATTAATTAATTTCATATTGAAATAATAATTATTATTAATAAACTAGTAACTATTAATTAATAATATGATCACTTTATTAGAAGAACATATTTAACTAAAAAACATTTTATATATCAAATTATTTTTTGTTCTTAATTACAAATATCGTCAGTATTTAGTTAATTAGTATATAATTAAATAATTTTAATTAATACTATTATTAAACAATTATTAATTCTATTATTTTATAATAATAAAATTATTTAATTAAAATAATTAATTAAATGAAATTATGCAATCCGGTCCTCAAGAATAAAAGGAATATGAGGGTATATGTGTCTTTTGGCCAAAATAAGTAAAGTTCTTGATAAGTGGATGAAAAGATAAGCTAGGAAATCCCAACTTATTTTTTGCCAACTTATGAGTAATAAATAAGTGAAATAAGTCACTTTTACCAAACACCATATTAGCTACTTACAAGTAAAAAGTAACTTATAAGTCGAATTGTAGAAATAAGGAGGTTGCCAAACATGCTCTTAATGCTAAAACAAAGTCATTGTTTTGTTATTTGTTTTATGAAACTTCCTTTCAATTTATGATACAAATACTTGATTTATCACCTTGATACAGCAAGATTTCTTTGGATAATAATCTAACCTTTAGTGTGTTTTAATATCAGGACGAAGGGGAAGAAGCCTACCTTGCGACGTATGGTAGTGGTGATGAAGACGGTGGTGCTGCTTCATTCGATGCACTTTGAGTGGAAAATAATGTAAATTACACTACACGATATTTAATGGTACTGAAATAAGGAGCAGGAGATTCAAAGATATCGAAGAACAGTTCGTATATCTTGCTCATTTACATCGCCTTTCAGTCTATTGTAACATAAACTTGATTCATCACGTTGAAAGTAGCATTGCCTTTCTTTAGAAATAAAATAATAGTTATATAACTCAGCACATTTTGAAAGCAGTACTGCTTTTCTTTAGAAATAGATTAATTGTTACATACCTCAGCAATTGCATATTGTTCTTGTTAGCTGTATTTGTGTATTATTTATCTGAATTTAGTGGATTTGAGGATTTTATTACTCGCAGGGCCATGGTGTTCTCATCATGGATGGCTATCTTTTTGAACAATCAGAGTGGATGTGTTAATATATGCACAAAAAGGAACGGTAAATAATAGTAGTAAGGTTAGTTGCAGATAGACCCTCGCCAGCATTGTTGTTCTGAACTTACTACACCTATAAATTTATTGTGGCAGATAGACCCCCCAGAATGTACTTTTTGACTCTTTTCCCCTCAATGAAAGAGGAAGATTTTATTTTTACAAATAGATCTCTGAAGATAAAAGAGTCATAAAAATTTTCGTTCAGGCAACAAACTTAGAGGGTGTTACATTCCAAGCAACAATACTACGGGGAGTCCATCCGCAATTAATCCAAGTAATAACAACGCGTGTATAATACTTCAATAATCAGAATGCTTGTTCTTTAAATTTTCTTATACAACAACTAATGATTAGGTCAATTTAATTCATTAATAAGTATGGTGCACGTGCGATGCACGTGTAAATACAACAACTAATTATTTAGGGAAAACATATTCTTTTTCTAAGCATGATTTCATTTTTCGGTAACATTCAGAAGATTCATCCTCAAACATCTCTACATATGCAATAGCTGTGCAACCAATCAAAATTTCTGCTTCGTCAAATAAAGTTACATATGCTGTATCTGTTCCATCATTCACCTCTAGTCACAAATTATACCTGGAATGAATTTTTTGCATAAGAAAGCGTACATACATATTAATAATAATATAATAATAAGTGTATATTATCCAACCTGGTTGTCCATTTTTACAGTTTATACAATTTGCTGTGCTGCCATTAATCTCATGCACCGCCTTTTTGCATTTTGCACAGGAACTAAAAAATGGTTCTTCCGCATTGATTATTGTTATGCTTTTTGCCACAAATGAGCAAAACATACTCTGGAGAGAAGTCAAATAACATAAAAACTTAGATGGTTAATTAAATTAATTTTCATTATTACTAAATATAACATACCTTAGACAATTGAGGCGAAGTATTGATAACATCAGTCAACTTGACCCTATTTGCTTGAGTAATCCTTTTTGTTGGTGTCAACAATGCACTTTTACTGCTTTTACTGTTTGAATTACTAAGCCTAAAATTTATGAGAAGGAAGAGTTAAAATTAATGAACAATTTAATTTAATAAAACGGTTTTTTATATATGCCCCTTTAATTATAGATATGTTGAAACTTACACTACAAGTAGTTATAATTTCTAATTTGAAAAGTTTAATGATAGAATTTACATTATATTACTGTTTATATATTATTAAGAAATAAATGACCCAAATAATCAATGTTAATGGCCAAAAAAATATCAATGGCCAAAAAAATATTAAAATAACTTCAGAAAATTTGATTTAATATTGTTGTACATGTTGGACTCCGCAACAAAAACAATACATAGGACGTGCAACTACACCAGATTGATTATTTATTGGTAATTAATCTATTCACTGAGCATGAATTTTTTTTCCAACTTACCAGTCTATCATTTCTCTACATTGTGGAATTTCAGGATTCACGAGCACCAGAGTTGATGATTTTGTAGATAATTGAAACTCACCTAAAAATAAAAGAAACGTGAAATTAAAAAATTTTCACATCATTTTAAAACCATGCTTGTCGTTATTTTATTACCTAAATAACGTCTACCAATTACGCTTAGCAATGCAACAACGAGTTTCGCATCTTTCAAATTCTCCAAAGACGATCCTTCAATCTCCGCTAAATCACCCCATAGTGTCACCGAAATTTGATCAAACCTAAATTTTTAAAAAAATATTAGTTTTCTTACCAATAATCAGTACATAATATTAAACAATAATATTAAATTCTTACTCTTTATTTATAATTTTGACCTCCCTTCTTTTGGAATTGGGATTGCTAAAAATTGGTTTCAAAGTTGTTACGAATCCAACAACATCTGCAATGGAGAAATTTTAGTGATTATTAATATGCAGAACTTTTTGCATAATATTTAAAGAAGAAAACTTACCAAAAGGCATTATTCCATCATCAAAAGCAGAAGCATCTTTAAATGAAAGGAATTTTGGTTTCAACTTTTCCAATGATACAAATTTTTTTGTTTCTCGAATGATTGTTTTTGTTGTTAGTGCCAACTCCTTTTCAGGATTAATTGTTTGATATTTCAAATCCATTGGTTATAGTATACGTCTCTCCCTTTATCAATAAACCGCTGAACTTTTCTATCAACTTATTAAATAAAATTGCTTGGATAAGTGTTCCATGCAAAAGACACAATGTAGAATAAATCACGTAATCATGGTAATATGATAATTAAATGGAACAATAACAATGTGAAATTCGTATCACCTCTTCATCAATTAGAATCAGCTTTTGTTTATTCCCTTCTCCATTCTTAAAGGAGTCTATAGTATTACGTAAGACACGAACATTTATACTCTATTGTTTTTGATAAATTTTTAACTCTCGGATCGTGATGTTGGCTTGATCATTAGTTCCATCTTGATCAGATGACATGCTTCACGAAAAAATATATAATTTATAGAGATAATTCAGAGTTTATACCTTACAAAAAAACATGATTTTACTAACCTTTTTGAATCACATAGTGTTGCTTCTATCACTACCTTTTTTATTTTTATTTTGGTAGGATTTGATAATATTTGATAAGATAGAAGTTGAGTATGTATTATATTTATATGAGATAGAAGAGACAAAAGTGTAAACGATATTTATTACATATTGTAAGTGATGACATTAATTCAGCAAGCTTCCAATTTGATCGCTCTTTGTAATCTAAAATTATAATAAAAGATACGTTGAGGTAAGGCTGATCAAATATTATAACTATATATGTCCACTTTATTATGATATTAATGTTGCACTATATTATGACATCAATTATAATTGATGACATTTATTACACATGGAAGTAGTTACACATGAAATGGGGGTTTAATGGAAACATGATAACATTAATTCGGCAAGTGGTACTACAAAAAAATTACGAACAATAAATTGTAACATAGGCATGTATCAAATGTCCACTTTATTATGACATTAATGTTGCACTATACTATGACATCAATTGTAATTGATGACATTTATTACATATGAAAGTGGTTACGCATGAAATGAGGGTTTAATTGAAACATGATGACATTAATTCGGCAAGCGTTACTACAAAAAAATGACGAATAATAAATTGTAACATAGGTATGTATCAATTAAACCGTCATTAAGCGTTACCTATAAATAATAATTATCATTATATTTTATTATGTATGTGTTATGTTTTGTATGTATGCGTTTTAACATAAATTTGTATGTTTTATATATTTGTTAAGTTATGTATGTATATGTTTTAACATAAATTTGAGGGCACTTTGGGAAGAAATGTTTTAACATAGCAACCCACTTTTATAATAGTACTAGTTTTTACACACGTGCAATGCACGTGATTTAATACCATGATTAAATATTTTTGACAGTTTGTGCTCACTTTTGCCTTTAAACTCCTACATCTCAATTATTTTTTTATATTTGTTTAAATGGGATACACCCAATTTAAATTTTCATGTTGATATTTGAATTGACAAAAAACAAATATAATTTAAAAATAATTTAAATTTTAATATTATTTTTGACCGATATGAAACTAAGCTTTATTTGAGAAAGTACAACATTGCAAAGTGAAAAATATTAAAATAGTGTTATACAAGGAAGATGAATATTTAAAAATAATATGGCAAAATGATTGATTTAAAGTATGTTAAAATAATGCAAAAGTGAATATGAAGTTTATTCCTAATCATTGATAGACTTCATAAAAAATATAAATTAAAGATTAATGATAATTCTAGTATACTTTTATATAATAAAAACATCTACATAAGAATATAAAAGTACTGAAAAAAATTCATGAAACTCCCTTCTAAAGATTACTAATTTCACTCAAAATAATTAAACTATTCTATAAAATATTCAGAAAATATTGTCTTTTATTTCTTCTATTTTTTTATTGAGTTAATATCACTCCTTCTTCAGGTTTATCATTTATCATTTCTCAGGTAATTCTAGAGTAGTGTCGCCATCATCTACATCAATTGTGACATCAGGCTAAATTTGTATTTTTTATGCTGTTATCTTTCGTGGGCTCGTTATTTTTTATCATCTCATTCAACTTCACAAAGAAGCCAAATGTACTTGTGATGTTCAACACAAACCGCTCAAAATATAGACTTTGATTTTTTTTCTATTTCAATGAGAATAAATATTAATTTCATATATATAAAAA
>BQKN01065236.1:302877-320816 GCA_022839385.1 Asparagus kiusianus
TTAATTGTTAAGGTTACGGGTTTAATTGTTAAGGTTACGGGTTTAATTATTACAGTTACGGTTTTAATTGTTAAGGTTACGGGTTTAATTGTTAAGGTTACGGTTTAATTGTTAAGGTTACGGTTTAATTGTTAAGGTTACGGTTTAAATTGTTAAGGTTATGGGTTTAATTGTTAAGGTTACCGGTTTAATTATTAATGTTACGATTTAATTGTTAAGGTTACGGGTTTAATCGCTAAGGTTACGAGGGAGAGAGAGAAGGGATCCATAACCTTAACAATTGACCCGTAACCTTAATAATTAAACCTGTAACCTTAACAATTAAACCCGTAGCCTTAACAATTAAACCGTAACCTTAACAATTAATAAACCGTAACAATTAAACCCGTAACCTTAACAATTAAATACGTAACCTTAACAATTAAACCCGTAACCTTAACAATTAAACCCGTAACCTTAACAATTAAATCCGTAACCTACACAACAAACCCATAACCTTAACAAAAAACCCTTAACCTTAACAACCAACCCGTAACCTTAACAATCAATGCATAACCTTTACAACCAACCATTATCCTTAACAACGAATATTCTAAAAATACAAAAAGAATAAAAAACAAAAATAATAAAATAATAATCCTCTTTAATCATTTCAATATCATCAAAGAAACATCATGATATATATATATATATATATATAGAGAGAGAGAGAGAGAGAGAGAGAGATGATTTATAACCTTAACAATTGACCCGTAACATTAATAATTAATTCGTAACCATAACAATTAACCCGTAACTTTAACAATCTCACAATACAAACAACCAAAATAATAAAAAATAAAAATAATAAAATAATCATCATCAATCATTTCAACTATCATCTTAGTACATCATGATAAATAGAGAGAAAAAAAACAAAAATAATAAAATAATCCTTATCATATTTTAATAAAAAAGAAAGAGAGAGAGGATCCATAACCTTAACAATTGACCCATAACATTAACAATTAGCTCGTAACATTAACAATTAACCCGTAACTTTAACAACCTCCCAATACAAACAACCAAAATAATAAAAAACAAAAATAATAAAATAATCATCATTAATCATTCAACTATCATCTCAGTACATCATGATAAAGAGAGAGAGAAAACAAAAATAATAAAATAATCCTCATCATATTTTAATAAAAAAAGAAAGAGAGAAAGAAGGGTATTATGGTCTTCACATGTTTTAATGTCTTGGGTTTTATGTTTTGGGGGCTCAGAGAACAAAATCTTTATTTTTGGGGGTAAAACACCCGTGGACAAAATCTTGGGGGTAGGAAGCACGTTTCCTTAGCTTTTGGGGGCTGGAAGCATTTTTCCCTTTTAATAAACCCTAATGCCTAACTATTGAACAACAGATGACATACTAATCTCATTTATAATTTTCTTGATTTGCAACAAATGATGTGCTGCAGTGCATCGACTATATTAAAAAAAAAAAACAAGGAAAAGAAGAAGAAAAGGAAACAAATAACTTGTTAACTTGAAGAGGGATTCGAGCGGGTTTGAAGTGGCTTCAACAACTTCCAAGAGAGGGCTTTGAAGGGGCTTCGACGGCTGTGATAAAAGCTTAGAGGGGGCTTCAATAGATTCGACAGGGAAGCTTAGAGGGAGCTTCAACGGCTTGAAAGTGTATCGAGGTTTCGATTTTTTGTTCCTGAGAGAAAACCACAACATGTAAAAAGCAACGGAGGGTCGCTGGGTGAGGACTAAGAATTATGGATCGATTGTTTTGTTAATTGGGTTTGGGTTGCAATTGTGCTTGGATTTGGATATTTTGTAATAATTTTTTGGTTTTAACATTTTGGCGGAAATAAAGTGGGCCCATATGATTATTTCTCAAAAAATTTGGTAGCCCGCTTAGCTCTGGGCACATGCTTGGACGCTCCCAACACCTAAGTTGTGACCCTTATAGTGTTTTGAGACGCTCTGGGCTCCGCCTCCGCCTCCGCCTCCGCCTAGGCAGGCACCTGGGCATTTTTTAAAACATTGATTTGAGTTACGCATTTTAATTATATCGATAATACTATTATTTAGTAATCTAAAGCCAAAAATATTATTACATAATTTTGTTGAAAAGTTTATTAAGAATAATGTAATTGGAGTAAGTCATTTAAAATTTAAAAAAATAGAAATATGAATAATATTATTAATTAATCATACGAGTCCAAATCTTCTTATTATACCATATTTAGAATGTTCTAAAAACATAAAGGAAAAAAAGAAGAGAAGACAAAGAAAAAAGAATCAAATTGTAATTTCAATTATGTGAGTCTAATCCTTGTCTCATGTCATAATTTAGAATATTTTAGAAATAAGCAATGGAAAAAAAAGGTGATTCCTCTCTTTGATGCGAAAAATTACCAATATACTCCTCAGACTTCTATTGTTACGAAAGAACGTCCTTCAAACATTTTGGTAACACATTATAATACAATGTTAGAGGTAGTGATAGACAGATAGAAAGGGCATTTGGGTTGTAAACTCCCGTACTGTTCAACCTTTGCACATTCTTCATCTAATAGAATCAATAGGGAACATTCAGATGCCCCAGACTAATTTATTCCAGGGTCTTGAAATAATAATAATAATAATAATAATAATAATAATAATAAAGGGTTAATTGCATACTGGTTCCTTACATCATCTTTAATTGCCAAATAGTCTCTCAAATCTCATTATTTGCTTATCAGGCCCTTAAATCATTAGTTTTCTTGCAAATCCATCCCTCGTGTTATGTTGTGTTATTAATGACCGTTAAATGTGACAGAACTAGGTAGAATACCCATTTTACCCTCACCTATACTAACTCAAACCCACCTTCTTTCTTCTCCAAAGGTCGGTCCCATGCTTCTCCCAAAATCAAAATTAAGGTCATTCGCACGGCTAGCTTCCCTCTAAGGGGGTGTTAGTCAATTGGGACATTTTCATGGAAAATGGGATAATTGTTAAATTGGAATAATATTTCGCTAGTGGGATATTTTAGTGAGATAACTAGGAACAATTTTGTGAAGCGAGATATTTTGATAAAATAACGTGGGATAAATTTTTATAATAATGAAGTATATATTTATGCATTTTGAAGATATAAATACTATTTATGTATTTTAAACTTACTATTATTGATTGATAATTGCTTACAATAATGTTCTTTACTATTAAATAACTTTTGGTTAGACTATAAGATATTGACAATTATTATTATGATGATGGTCTAATGATGGTGATAACCATAATAGGAAATAAGTAAAGAAAAAAAGAAAAATAAAAAATAACAAAATAAATATGAGTTCTAGTTTTTTACCACCTAGTTCCAAGCTAAAACTTGGAATAATTTGAGAGACTAGAACTCTCATTTTTGTATAGAAAAATAAAAAAGTGGGATAATTTTGTACCATTGTCTAATTCTAGTTTTGTTAAAGTTCTACTTGACTAACACTGTAAAATTTTATTCTAGTTATAGTTCTATGTGACTAATACCTTAAAATTTTGTTCTAGGTTTAGTTCTATGTGACTAACACCTTAAAATTTTATCCCACAGAATATCCCAGTTCTAATTTAAAGTTCTAGGTGACTAACCCCCCCAAACATAAAAATTGGAAGGGAAATTTATACCCTAGGGGCAATAAGGTAACTTGAGTTGTTGAGTTAAGCATTAGCTCAACTAGAGTTATTGAAGTTGACAAATGTTCTAGCAGAAGGACCATATGGCAAGTAAACTGAAGTCTTAAGGGACTAATAAGTAAATAATGAGATTTGAGGGACTGTTTGGCGATTAGATATGACGTAAGGGACTGATATGCAATTCCGCCAATAAACAATTAGGAAAGGGCCACGGCATAATAACTTATCGCCACGTCAGCGTGAGTCCCACCGTTCGGTCGCTCGTACAGGTCGGCCAACTCATCGCTATCTTGAATCCAAAACCTCTCTCGTTCTTTCTCCTCCAATTACTCATCCTATTTATAAATCAATCCCTCGTCGTTTCGCTCTCTCTCTCCTCTCTCAAGATCTCGATCTCGATCTCTCGATTTTGATCCGGCTCTCGATCCATCGAGCTCGAGAATGGCGACCGCCGCCGCCGCCTTCAGCCTCCTCCTCGTCCTCCTCCTCATCGCATCGTCCTCCGCCTTCTATCTCCCCGGCGTCGCCCCTCGCGATTTCGCGAAGGTACGAGCGATCTCAGATCTGGCTACGGCTTCCACTAGATCTAGGTCTCTAACCCTAGTTTTTCTTTAGGAGATGCCGTTCTCTCTCTCGAGTCAAGATCGAGATCTGCCCGATCTTGTCCTAAGATGTAGTGGTTGATAAAATTATGATGGTTTTTTTTTCCAGATAAAATTATAAAAATGAGTGATACTAGGTGCCATTTGGAAAAACAGAAATTGAGAATTTTTTTGTTGCCCTCATTCAACTCCCGAATTCCTATGGAAAAGAGGAAACTTTTTAACTGATCTGAAGGTTTTGCTATTTGGTTTGTATTTTGCACTAAAGGGATCGAACCTGAGCAAAATTTGATCCACATTTTTGATATTTTCCCTTTAAAAGATGACATTAATTCGGTCTGTGGATATAGGGATGGAATGTGTTTATTATTCTGAAATTGTGATACTTGATTTGTATTTAACACGAAAAGGGATCAGATCTGGGAAATTTTGCTCTGCGCTTGTATTTTTTCTTTGAAAGATGGCGGCTTGCTTTGATATGTGGGCTTAGAGCTGTGATTTACTGTGTTTTGTTTGCTCAGGGTGATGAGCTTCAGGTTAAAGTGAACAAACTCTCTTCAACGAAGACACAGCTTCCGTATAATTATTATTTCTTGGATTACTGCAAGCCCGCAAAGATCTTGAACAGCGCTGAGAATTTGGGGGAAGTGCTTCGTGGGGATCGGATCGAGAACTCCGTCTATACTGTTAGTATATTTTGATCTTTTCAATCTAACAATCATGCAATTTGCAGCATTGTTGTTGGAAACGTTGAATTGTTTTAACAATGCATTTTTTTACTTCAATCACGACCAGTTCAAGATGAGGACTGATGAGACGTGTAAAGTGGCTTGTCGCACGAAGCTCACCAAGGAAACTGAGAAGAATTTTAAGGAGAAGATTGATGATGAATATCGAGTAAATATGTGAGTTCTAACCCCTGACATTTTTTCGGGCAAATACTGAAGTAGCAATATTTATCTGCAGTATATTTATTTTATAAATGCTTTTTATCTATGAAATTATAGCCCAAATATGAAATATTTGCAGATTTATCTTCAAATTAGATATTTGCTAATTTACCTACCCTCCAAGCACAAAATATCCCCTAAATTTTATGACATTAGTTTTTTAATGGTGGAAAGGCAAAATTGTAGCTAGATAACTGACAGACAAAGTTGGAATAACACGAATATATCCCTTAAATTTACTTTTGGGGAGTATTTGAATTCAGTGTTGTAGAATTGGAGGGCTAATTAGAAAATATCAGTAAATCTTCAGTACGGTTGATTTGGGGGTTATACAGGTTAGAAACGCCCTTTTGTAAAGTGTGTTCTAATCTCAAAGTTTTCCCCTGTTAGTCTGTTTTGTGGTCCAGTACCTAACAGATCTGTGGTGTGCTTTACAGGATCTTGGATAATCTTCCTGTGGCAGTTCCAAGACAAAGCAGAGATGGAAGCCAATTGCCAAGTTATGAGCATGGCTTCCGCGTGGGTTACAAGGACATACTGACTGGTGTAAGTTATATTCTATATTCTGAATGGTAATTCACATGTAGGTTGTGCTTGGTTTTGATATTATGGGTAACACTTGAGTTGGTTGTTGCAGAGCAAAGATAACAAATATTACATTAATAACCACCTAAGCTTCAAGGTCCTGTATCATATGGACCCTGAGACTGATGATGCTCGCATAGTTGGGTTTGAGGTTATTCCAAGCAGGTGCGTGCAATTGCTTTCATGTTAACATATTATTTGTAAATATCATTTTGCACATAACAATGTACAATTTGATGTAGTTAAGATGATTTCTAGTTATGGAATTTATATGAATTCATGAAAGTAACATACGTTAACTAAATGATAATTAGAGAAATAAGTAATAATGGCATAGATTTTCAGGCAACGAAGGATAGGGAGAGGAAATTGTTGTATTTTTAAATGATGATGATGATGATTGAATTAACATCTTTGAAGTTCAAACATACTCAATTCTGGTGGTTCGTATTGTTGATCGGCTACCATTTTTGTAAAGAAGTTTAGGCAGTCACCTTGTGCTAGTGATGCACGGAGCTCCTTGTAGACCCTGGGTGAAACATATGAAGTGTTTGGACAGCTTGGGCAGCCAAAAGCAGCTCGGGGCTTCTTAACCAGGCTTTATCTGTTTCAATAAGCTTATATAATCTGGTTGAAATCAGGTGGCCCAGTAAGTTTGGGATCAGCCGGTTGATTAGTTTGATACCTGTAATGTACTCCAGTGAACTGCCCTCCCTCCCTTCTTAGTTTCTCAGTCGACTGTACCAAATGCCCCCATTGACTTTCTTTGCCTCTGCCCGCACCACTGCACGACTCCTATATATATTTTTCATTTAGTTTAACTTTTCTTTTATTTTTAAACTTTGTAGTTAGTTCTTTTACCTTCGACTCCTCTGTTACTTTCTCACTCCTCGTCCTCTTTTCTTCTCCTGTGATTTGTTGTTGTCACTGCTCCATGTTGCTAACCCTGCTACCTGTTCTACTATTTCCTCTTATGTTATTGCCACTCCGTACTGCATCTAGGGCATTTTTCTGACTTTTTATTGACTTTCAGTTATTTTCCATTATTATATGCCATCTTAAAAAATGAAAAAAAGTAACATGCTTAAATTTAGTGGATCTTAAGCAGCTAGGCCTAATGTTTACTAGAAGTTTTAAGAGTTCAGTGTAGAATCGCGATGAGTTTATGCAGTTCATTAACGACTTAAATTATTGGAAAAGAACTAAATATGTAACTATCTCATTTATGTATCTGTGCAGTTGATATCTGTCCCTCTACTTGCAGAGTGCTGTTATAGATGTCATGTTGTTGACTACTACCTATCTTTCCTAGATATACTAAAAGCTCCTATTTTATGTTAAATATTAGGAATGTTTGAGGTTAAGAAACCACAAACTTTATTGCTATGGGCTTCAGATACACTTTCGCACACGCTTAGGTTTTGCCGTATATATCTTTCATTCAAGATCAAGGGGGGGGGGGTGTACGGTTTAGAATTTGAGATACTTATCAACTTCATAATTTATATAGGACTCAAGAGTCAGTTAACTCCTATTGTCCTGCATTTGACTCTGAGTATGAAAAGAAATTGAAATGGAAAAGATTATTCAATGCTATAAAAATTAAAAATATAAATAAAAATGTGGAACAATTATCAAGTTATCCAGAGTTAGTTCACCTTTATGTTGCAGTATATGAAATGGAAAAGATTATTCATGCTATCAGGATCAGGATCTTTGTCATTGTCGTTTTCTATATTTTCAAACTGCCTTACAATCCATCTGTTGTCACTTATCTAGTTGCAATGGTGATTGATCTTCTATTGCACCTGATCGCTAATATCTTAGCATGCATGATAATGTGCATAAAAGAAGTAATCTTGTAAAGTTAGTGAAACTGTAGGTTGCCTTCATGTCCTGATTTGATGCAAATTCTTGTCTACTTCTGTTGAACAAGTTAATTTTCTTTTATTGAGATCTTGTTTGCTCTCCAAACAGTGTACATCATGAGTACAGTGAGTGGGATGATAAGAACCCAAGAGTGACAACATGTAACCCAAACACCAAAATATCTCCTGGTTCTAATGCTCCTCAGGAAGTGGCTGCGGATGCATACATTGTCTTTAGTTATGATGTTACATTTCAGGTATATATGGATTCATTATGAAGATTTCATTATTCTTTATGGGTTATTTGCATTTAACTACTCCAAAGTTTACTTCATTTATTATCGGTACCCCAAAAAATTCTCTTGCCCAAAAAATATACGTCTAAGTTCAACAAAATTTAACATTGATACCGCAAACTTAAATTTCTTGTTAATGTTTGGGGCATCAAAGATAAATTGTTGTTAAAAATTTTGGTGGAGGGGATCAAATTAAAATTTTGAACTTTGGTGTACTTTCAAGTGCAAATAACTCTTTCTTTAAACCTTAAATTTTACGTCCGTGTGATTTTCCTAGTGCAGCCAAGTGATGTCAAGTGGGCATCACGATGGGACACTTACCTTCTCATGAACGACGATCAAATCCATTGGTTTTCCATCATCAACTCCTTGATGATCGTCCTCTTCCTTTCCGGCATGGTAGCCATGATCATGATGAGAACTCTGTACAAGGACATAGCAAACTACAACCAACTTGACACTCAAGAAGAAGCTCAAGAAGAGACCGGGTGGAAATTAGTCCATGGTGATGTCTTCAGGCCACCTACAAACTCTGACCTTCTCTGTGTTTTTGTAGGAACGGGAGTTCAGTTCTTCTTAATGGCAGTTGTCACTATGATCTTTGCTCTCCTTGGTTTCCTCTCTCCCTCAAATCGAGGTGGTCTTATGACCGCCATGGTTCTTCTCTGGGTCTTTATGGGGCTATTCGCTGGCTACTCCTCAGCAAGACTCTTTAAAATGTTCAAAGGCACCGAGTGGAAAAAGATCACCTTGAAGACTGCACTTATGTTCCCAGCCATAGTCTTCTCCATCTTCTTCGTGCTCAATGCTCTGATTTGGGGCGAGAAATCATCTGGAGCAGTTCCCTTTGGAACCATGTTTGCTTTAGTATTCCTCTGGTTTGGTATATCAGTTCCATTAGTATTCGCTGGTAGTTTCCTAGGTTTTAAGAAACCCCCAGTTGAAGATCCGGTTAAAACAAATAAAATCCCTAGGCAAATACCTGAGCAAGCTTGGTACATGCAGCCGGCATTCTCTATACTAATTGGAGGCATTCTTCCCTTCGGAGCAGTTTTCATCGAACTATTCTTCATTTTAACCTCCATTTGGCTGAACCAATTTTACTACATCTTCGGCTTCCTCTTCATCGTCTTCGTCATTCTCCTTGTGACTTGTGCTGAGATTACAGTTGTGCTCTGCTACTTCCAATTGTGCAGCGAGGACTACCATTGGTGGTGGAGAGCTTATCTCACTGCTGGCTCTTCTGCACTGTATCTCTTCCTTTACGCAGCCTTCTATTTCTTCACGAAGCTGGAGATAACCAAGGTTGTCTCGGGGATTTTGTACTTCGGGTACATGTTGATTGGGTCATTCGCTTTCTTTGTTTTGACGGGGACTATTGGATTCTATGCCTGCTTCTGGTTCGTTAGAAAGATATACTCTTCAGTGAAGATAGACTAATCTAATAAGTTGACAGAATCAAGGTTGTGATCAAGAATGCGGAGTCGAAGGACTTTGAGGAGGAAAAGCATGAGATTGAGGTAACAGCTCATCTTCGAAGAAAGTTTGAACTATTAAAGAAAGAAGCTCATTTTGAAGAGGCGTGAAAGCTGGTAATCGTTTTGTAGTTCAATTTATAGTATATTACTTGTTTTTTTTGGAGCATGTTCGTTTATGCTTTCGGTATTGTAAAAGAAAACCAGCAAAGTCTGTTGATGAAATTGCGTTAAGAGTAGCCTATTGATAAGTTTGAGGTTTTCCTAAAGTGTATTATTCGTCCTCTCTTGGTTTACGAACTTTTGAGCTGGAGTATGTGTTATCAAGTTTTTGATCTACCTTTTCACAGATACAAAATGTCTTTCACACCTGGGTATAAACAAGACCTAAAAAATCTGTCAAACCTTAGCTGATCTATTTGTCGAATGGATCGGTGATATCGTCGGACATATAGGTGCACATGGATGTAGATTTATCCTATTAGAACCTTTCGCACCGTGCGAGAGGTTCTGGGCACACAAAGTGCAAAGCAAGAGACAATGTGATCATTTCACTACTCCCATATGTGGTTCTAGGGGTCTCCAAAAAGGCCGCGGGCCTGGGGTCGGCCCGGAAACCCGGGCCAAACTCGGGTCCGGGCACGGGCCTGGGGTCGGCCCGGAAACCCGGGCCAAACTCGGGTCCGGGCACGGGCCTGGGTCGGCGTAAACTCGCCCAGTTCGGATCCGGGCCCAACCCGGAATAGTACCGGCTCCGGTCTAGCGTCGGGTCGGGCGGCCCGGACAATAACGTCACCACGGGGTGACCGTTGTCGAAAAAAACCGGAGCCCGGCCCGGCTTGGTGTCAAAGGTCACAATTTGTGACCATTGGCGGAATTTGGTCGGGCCAGCCCGGCCGGGCCCGGTCATTTCTGACCGTTTATGCCGGGTCGGGCCGGCCCAGCCTGGTCCGCACCGGCCAAACGACAATTTGACCGATTTGCCTCTTAAAACGATGAAAAAACGGCTAGAATATGATGGTTTTTTTGGTCATTTGCCTAGGGGGCTGCCTCTATAAATAGAGGGGGGTTTCACTTCATTTCCTCACAACAAAACTCATCTACTTCTCTCTAATACTCTCTTATACTCTCTTATACTATCTTATAATCTCTTATATTTTCTAATACTTTCATCAAATGGCTTCTGTATCTGATTATGAAGAGCAAAATCTATCTCCTACCGATCCAGAGATGAGTCCTCCTACAACAACTCCTCATCCTACCGGTGTTAATCCTGAATCTGGTGGCGACGAATCTATTGCACCAAGAACTCCTACAAGGCTGAGATCCGATGTGTGGAATTTTTTTTAAGAAGATAAACGTCACCAAGGATGAACACTGTAGGATCATCTCCCAGAAGGCAAAATGTGAGTTGTGCGGTTAGGTTTTCCAAGCTCATCATAAGAGCGGCACTAACCATCTCAAACGCCATATAGAAAAACACAACAAAGGTCAGAATATTCAAGGTGATATCCGACAGTCTATGATTTCTCAATCCTCCTCTTCTGGTACCCTCGGTAGTTGGAATTATGACGCTGCCCGAGCTAGGAAATGCTAATCATGTTTATTGTTCTTAAAAACCTGCCTTTTAAATTAGTAGAAGATGATGAATTTAAAGATTTATTTAGAGATGATTTTTATCCCATATTTACAAAATTTTCTCGTCAAACCTGTCAACGTGATATTTTAAAATATTATCAGGAGGAACAAGGAAAAATAATTTTTTATTTTAAAAATTTAAACTGTAAATTTTTTTTAACTTCTGATATTTGGACATCTAGAGTGCAAACTGGTTATTTATGTATCACAGCACACTGGATTGATAAAAATTAGCAAATATTTAAAAGAATTATTTCTTTTATTGTAATTGAAGAGTTACACTGATATTAATATTGCAAATTTAATAATTGAAGAACTTATAAAACTGAAATTGATCAAAGAATATTTTATCTTTCACTAGATAATGTAAGTAATAACAATGTAGCTGTTGATTTTATTAAAACAATTCTGTCATTGTCATTGTCATGGTGACTTTTTTCATGTTAGATGTATCTATCATATTTTAAATTTAATTGTTTAAAGTATATTTTTTGAAATTAAACCCATGATAGAAAAGGTTAGAACAGTTGCTAATATGCATAATGCTTCTAAAATGAGAATTAAAAGATGGAAACAATGTTGTAAAAGAAAAAATTATAAGCCTAGACTAATTCCAAAAAATGTTGATCATAGGTGGAATTCATCATCTGCAATGTTAAGTGTAGCAATAGAATATAAAAAAATTATAAATGATTTTATAAATTTTTATGCTTCTAGTTCTAGCTCTCGTACCACTTATGGAATAAGTGAAGATGAATGGACAATTATATGTAAATTAAATAAGATGTTACAAGTTTTTTATGATGCTACTACGTTATTATCTGGTTGTTATTATCCAACCATTACTTTAGCTGCTTTACAAATTTTAAATATTCAAAAAAATTTGTCAAATATCGTATGGATGATATTTTTGGAAATATAATTTTTCAAATGAAGAGCAAATTTAATAAGTATTTTAGGCATATTCATCATATTTTTGGTTTAGAGGTTCTTATTGATCCATGTTTGAAGGATATTGGTCTTCAAAGTTTGTTACAGTCATTGTATGATGGACAGATTATGGACTTAGATGATGGTTCCACCCTTACTACTACTTCTCATCATTTATCTATTAGAAATTATTTTCAAACATTATATGATGAGTATGCAGCTAGACATGGTATAGCTGCACAACAGTCTACAGTTTCAGCGCCTTCGGCTTCAAGCACAAGTCGAGGTAAAAGTGTAAGTTTTGATAGGTATGCAATGGTAGCTGAACTAACTGGTGGATCTGGAATTGGTTTAGGATTAGAAGTTTCTGAATTAGATGAATATTTTTCTGCTTCCTTAGTTAAATATCAAGGAAATGCTTTAGATATTTTAAAAACATATGCTAGCCAATACCTAAAAAATTTTGGATTTTGTAAAAATTATCCTCTAAGTTTTTTAAATTACAAAAACACCCCTACATATTTAAATTTTTATTAAAATATCTTAAAAATTATAAATTTTATGAGAAATCTGAAAAACATATACTAGCTAGAAACTAAAAGTTTTTTAACTTTGGAGAAAATATCTTGTAAGTTTTAAAAATTATAAAAACACACCTAAAAATTCAAAATTTATAAAAAACACCTTAAAATTTTCAAATCTATAAACACACTAAAAACTACAAATAACACAAACAACCCCCAAAATGTTATGGAATTTATAATAAACACTGAACTTTTTACAAATTATAAAATAAAACTCTCAGAGTTGTAAAATTTACAAAAATTATGATAATTTCTAACCTAATAGTACACAGGAAATATAGGAATTATAAATATCCCCTACATAATTTATAATTTATAGAAAACACCCTTGAAGTTTCAAAAATTACAAATAAAATCTTAAAATTCAAAATTTACAAATAACACCCTGAGAATTTCAAACTCATTAGTAAATTGAAAGCATAGGAATTATAAATAGTCTATAAACTATTTACAATCTATAGAAAATGCCTATAAGTTTAAAAAATTATAAAAAGCCCCTAAAATTCATAATTTATAAAAACACTATGAGAATTTCTAACTTATAGACACTAAAATGAATATACAAAATTACCAACAACCCCTAGAAAATTAAATTTTTACAAAAAAATATCATACTCACTTTAAAAGTATAGGTTTAGAAAAAACCTTTCATGGTCAATATTACACATAACGTTTTGGAAAAGAACATAAATGATTAAAAATCTATTAAATTTGAAATTTACAAAAAAAACACCCTTAAAGTTTAGCACATCGCAAATTATCCCTCCAAAGTTTGAAAATTTTTAATACTTTTTTATAATTCATTGATTTCAGTGTAATATTTAATAGTTTTGTGAATTTGTAAATTACAAAATTTTAGGGTGTTTTTTACAATTTTTTAAAATTTTGAGGGTGTTTCTTTTGTAGTTTTTTAAATTTTCATTATGTTTTTTGTGTAATGTATAGACACGTCAATTAATGATGATATTGAAGAGTAAGTCATTCTTAAGATTATTAGACTATAGTTAAGTGTACAACACATCACTGTTCCTAAGTAGTGTAATTTATATATGCAAAAATTTTTAGACAATCTATATAGTGGTTAAAAAGATTTTAACTCTAATGTACTATTTTTTATAAATTATATTTAATGTGAATCCACCATATAATTTTAACTGTAGTAATCATAATTATAATACATTTGATTGATTGACTATATAGATATATAGACCATATATTACTTTACTTTCTCACATGAACTAATATTTAGCGCTTAATAATTTAAATTATTGCTTTTAAAAAATACGATTTTAATTCTTATTTTTTGCTTGAGATTTATAAAATAGTTATGCTTATCAAATTAGCAACTAAAATAATATTTATTTATGCTTAAATTAGGATGATTGTAGTTAGTCACTCGTTATGGAATTTTCATGAAGATATATACATTACTTTGTATAGCTATGTGCATCACCTATGTATATTTTATAAATTAGTTGTTAATTTAACATAAAAAATATTTTTCCTTTGTAGAAATTTCTTCTTTGACTTTTAGATTGTGTAATCACTACATCATCGTTCTAGCGTAGAAATGACATCACCTTAAATGACTTCAAACCAATGTTTGAGTTGAACTGAAATATATACTTTGCTACTATGTTTATATATTTTTTAAGAAAATCATGTCAGTACTTTTTAAACAGAATAGAATATTCTAACATTTGATATTATAAAAACTAAATATGGTCAATTGAGTGATTAGCAAAAGAGAATTTACATCAGAAAAGCGTGAATAATAAGATAAAGAGGAAATGTAATGGCATTGCCAATAGTACTACAAATAGTAAAACCCACTTAGAAAATATGGATATTCCAGATGAGTTATATGTTTTATATACAATACAATTATCCTAGGCAAGTAAGTTATAATAGCATTTTCCATTCACATCGTTTAGAGTAAGATTTGATAGAGACCTTGCATCAAAAAAAATTATTTAGAGCACATGGTGAAATATATCATAATATTCATGCTCTAATTTCGTAAGAAAATAATTCTTCATATTTTTTGTTTTACTTCTATGATACAGAGAATGAGCTATAAAATTAAATGAGAATATTAAATAATGTAAATATGAGTGAAATCATAACTAAACGTTAATGTGAGTATGAGTCAAACCACAACTAAAAGTTTAATGAACATATTGCAAGTAAATTCATATAAAAAATTTCTTTACGAATTGAATGATCACCCATCTTTTGAAGAATTCAAGATACTAATAAACAGAGATATTATAGTAGATTAATGTGTTTATAACTCACAAACAGTAGATCACGTGATCACAGTCTGGGTTGAAGGAAACAATGACGATATTTTAGTTGAGAGAGAGATTATTGAGTTGATGATCAATCCTACAAAAAACTTTATTTTCTTTTTATTTTTATTCTATTTTTATTAATTTAAATAATCATGATATTTAACCACGTGTATTGCATGTGCATCTCAACTAGTAAATTAAAAAAATATGATGTGACAATATCTATTTTTGAAAATCAGATTTGTGCTAGATAATTTTCAAACGAGAAAAGAAGTAACTTCGAAAGTACTAGAAAACCTCTTTTTAGGTATAGGGATTACAGAAAGCATCGATTTAACTTTAAGCTTTTATCAGAAAACCCCCATTATCTTTGAGAATTTGCATAAGCTCTCCTCTAACTTAATGCAGAGTCATGATATTAATGTTCATAGGGAAAAAAATAAATATTTTTGTCCAAATTAGAAAAAAATATGATGGGACAACATCTGCTTATTGAAAATCATATTTATACTAGATAATTTTCAAAGATGCATTTGATAAAAGAAGTAACTTTGAAAATATCAGAATACCTTTCCTTAGGTATAAGGATTATCAGAAAATCTTCCTTTAACTTTAAACTCTTGTTAGAAAATCCCTTTAGCTTTGAGAATTTATCAGAATATCTCCTTTAGCTTAATGCAACTTCGCGTCGGTATTATAGTTCGTTTGAAAAAACAAATATATGTTTTTCCAAATTAATTAAAAAAGTGATGTCACAATATCTATTTATTTAAAATCACATTTGTGCTTTTAAGGATTGTTTGCCAACTACTGTCAAATGCTTTCCACATTTTCACTTTTAGAATGACTTAACTTTAGACTCCATCCTGCTTGCACATGAGATGATTAATTACTGTTCTTCGGGGGAAAATGAGATTTGTGCCATCAAGGTTGATTTCTACAAGGCTTTTGACTGTGTCAATTGGAGTTTTCTCCTATCTCTTATGGCAGCCAGGGGCTTTAGTTCCAAATAGTGTTTTTGGATCAAACATATCCTTTCTTCATCAAAAGCAGCTGTTCTGGTTAATGGATCCCCAACCAAATTTTTTCCTTGTCATAGGGGTCTTAGACAAGGAGACCCTCTTTCTCCTATGCTTTTTCTCCTAGTTGTTGGCGTTCTTAATAGAATGCTCACAACTAGTGTAGCATCGGGAGACCTCTCTGATCTTCATCTTAAGGGAGAGTTAAACTCTATTAGACCCTTTCAATTTGCAGACGATACAATCATCTTCTCCAAGACTTCCTCTTCAGACATGATCCCTCTTAAGGCCATCCTTCTTATCTTTGCTAACATCTCAGATCTCAAGGTTAACAATCTCAAAACTAATCTTTTCTACCATGGTAGATTTCCTCACAAAGGTCAATTACTAGCTAGAACTCTTAACTGTTCCGTTGGATCCCTTCCATTTTCCTATTTAGGGTTGCCACTCAAAAAAGGGTCTCTTACAAGAAGGGAATGACAACCTCTTTTAGACTTCTTCTCCAAAAAATTGTCTCTTTGGAAGCAAAAATCCTTGTCGATTGGGGGGCGTTTAACTTTGATCAATTATGTTCTGTCATCCCTACCATTCTATTACATGTCCTTCTTTAAACTCCCTTCATGGTTCATCAAAGCTATTGACAAAATAAGAAGGAATTTTCTTTGGAATGGCAGTCCAATGTCTTCCAAACCGAAGTGTCTTGTTGCCTGGGATACAGTGTGTAAGGCTAAGCAAGAAGGGGGCTTAGGAGTCATCAATCTAGCCTATTTCAATTCTGCCATTCTTTCAAAATGGATTTGAAAAATATTTGACAGAAACAATCTCATTAGCCGTGTGTTCTTCTCTCTGTACTCTAAGGACGGGTCTAACCCTGTCATCTGCTATCCAAAATATTCGGCCTCCAAATTACTTAAAGATATGTACTCCATTCACTCTAATTTCTTTAGTTTTGTTAGATGGCAAATAGGTGATGGAAAGTCTTGCAGATTCTGGATTGATAGGTGGGCATGTGCCAATTCTCTCAGAAGTTTGTTCCCCAAAGCATTCAACCTAGCCTTCTCCCCCATCTGTAATACTCACTCCCAAGGGTTCAGGGCTGTTAACGGCTGGAACTGGCACATCATTCTTAGAAGAGGTGCCACCATAGAAGAGAGAACAGAAATTGCTAAACTGAGATCTTTCTTGGATACAATGTCCAATGTAGATAGTCATTCTTCTGATTATCTTTGGTGGCCTCTTCACCCTTCGGGTATTTTTTCAGTCAAGTCCCTTTACTCTGTTGTGAACTTAGGGGGTGTGAAATCACCCCTATTCAAATTCATTTGGAAATCCCCTATATCGACTAAGGTTAAGATTTTCTTCTGGATAGTCAGTAAGAATAAACTTAACACTAAGGCAAATCTGATAACTAAAGGAGGGATTGGTGACCCCCGATGCCCGTTTTGCTACTAGGAAGTTGAGAGTCAAGATCATTTATTTATTCAATGCCATTTTGCAAGAGATGTCTAGTCCCTGCTTTTCCCTTATATCAGTGCAGATTTCTGGCCTCTCCACATGGATGAATTCATCAACAGAAGCAAGAGTCTCCAGATTAGTTTAGACATCAGATTAGTATGGAAAGCTGTGTTACCTTGATGTTGCTGGTGGATTTGGAACTATCACAATAATTTAATTTTTAAAGATATATTACCGAATCCAGATAATCTTGCTTCTAATATAGCAAGGTACATTCTTCTATGGACAAGGGCGGAAGAAGATAGAATGGCAAGAAGAATCCACAGGGCAACTATCAAGTTGAAGTTCCAGGAAATAGCGAAGAAGAGAAATGATGATGTTGCAGGTGACAATTTCTAGGGAGTCTTCGGAGCCTCCCCTCCCAGAAGATATAGTCTCTGTCCTCCTCTCAATGCATGTGGTTTCAAGGGGTAGTTTTTGTGTTCTGTACTTACTCAAACTCTGTTTTGGTCTTTCTTTCTTTTGATCATACTTTGTGAAAATAGTAGTTTTTTCTTTTTCATTAGTGAGG
>BQKN01065236.1:325816-355664 GCA_022839385.1 Asparagus kiusianus
GGTGGGGGTGGTGGTTTTCTACAATATGCTCAAATTTGAAGGAAGATCAGGGGAATTATCAAAAGAAAAGAGTTGAGGAGGGTTTTTTGGGGCACCCTCAAGAGTTAGGAAGGGGTTTTCTAAAATTAACTCGTGCTTTAATTTATGTGCGAAGGCTCTGTACGCAAAGGCTCTGTACATGAGATTTTTTTTCTTTTAATTTTTATATTTATATATATGATTATAAGATTTTTTTATTGTTATTATGGATAGGTACAACTTGATAAGGTTTAAAAAATGTTTGTTTATTAAAATTTTCTAATTATGAATGATTTTAATTTGATAAGGATTTTTAAGCGAATATAAGATTAAGTGTCCACGTGTCGTATAGAGGGACACATGGATACTTATTCTGTCTGTTTTTTATGCATTTATAATGTGATACACGTTAATTTTTTGTATATTTAGGAGTTCCACTAATTTATTTTTATATACAAAGGAGGGATCTTAACCATTGGTTTTGCTCTCTCATAAAAAAGGATAGGCTAAATTTCAGAAAACCCCCTTAACCTTGGACGATTATCAGATAACTCTCATAACTTTTAAAATATTAGGAAAATCACCTTAAGTTCAAACAGAAAACTCCATTTTAACTTTCAACGCTGTTTTTGAGTTAAGTGGAAAATTAAATCAAATTAGGGCTATTGTGGAAGGACCACAAAGAGTTGGGAGATTTTTGAGAAGTTTACCCTGTACGTACGCTGGTGCACTTTTATCTATGAGACTAAAAAACTACCGAAACAGTTGTTTTATTCTGTTTACTATAAATTCTAGGGGATGATTTTAACAATTCCAAATTTTAAAGGGTATAGGAGTGAAAAATCAATGACTTCCCTTTATCTGTGCTGTTATAGAGTGTTCTGCCACAAAGTGAGACGTGATTGGAAATTTGGGATATCAAAGTGTTCAGGAGATACTTTAAGGTATCAAATTGAAATAGGATCAAAATTCTAGGGTACCAAATTGTTATAAAAATATTTGAGGCATTAAAGTGAAAAAATAGTTAAATTGTGGGGAATTAAAGAGGGAAAAAGCCACCAAATAACGAAAAGCTTTTGTATCAGTCCCTTAAATGTTTTATATTTTGAAATTAGTCCTCCAATTGAAATTGGTCCCTGAAATCATTCAAATTGATATTACAGCACCGATTCTTAAGTTATTTTGAGATTGGCCCTTTAATCAAAAGTAGAATTACCAATTAGAAGAACCTATTTAAAACAATTTATGAGGATGGAGGAACCAAGTAGAAATTCTAACGTACAACATATCCAAAACCGCATATCAAAAAATGAGCTTTTTTTGTGTTTTTTTCAAAACTATAGAATAGGAAAGAACCCCCAAAGTTTTGAATAAACATACCCGTGGTACAATTATCACCCCCTAGAAGACAAATTCACCAATACAAAGTTGAAGGCAACAGATATAAACGGCTAGTGGTTGCAATAGATAGTACGAGTTGCAATCCTATATAAATATTTCAGCAGCAGACTAGAACCAAGTCAGTTCATTAGTCTTTTTTTTTTTTTTGCAGAAAACTATTCGATGGAGTAGAAAATAGAGCTACCTTGCTACTACAGTGAAGATGGGGGTTGAATTGTGATAGCAAAGAAGCAATTGACCTATATAAAGTGAAGTGCAAAATGTAAGCTTCCAACACCCTTGAAGTTACGTGCAAATGGAAAAAAAAATAAATTAAGATATTATTGGGGTTGCGTTTAATTGTGAATGCAGAAATAGAAATCAAGTATCACAAAGTGAAGGCATTCCTGAAGATAAAAAGTCGATGAAAATCAAAAAATTAAAGAGAGAATTGAAATCTGCAAAGCATCAACTAATCATTTGGAAAATGAGTGTATTGTTTTCAGTTATAATTTGTGTACTCGTCTTTAAAAATATGTCATGTAGTTGAAAATGTATTTAGATATGAAAGTGGTTGTTAAATAATAGAGTATGAGGTCTCTGATTAAAGTCATATTGTCAGTATACAATGCCTCACATAAATATTGTAATTGCATTATAGATTGCGTACACATAATGGTTTCCTCATTTATAGATTGCGTATACATAATGGTTTCCTCATCTAAATTGCATGAGCAATTTAGATTGCATTCTCATCATGGTTTGCCTCATTAAAATAATGAAGTAACAATATAGGTTGTATTAACAAAAAATGACCAATCATCATTGCCTAATGTCAAAAACCCAAATAGCTTATGAAAATGGTTGCATGATGACAAAGTCCAATTTAGTGCTTAAATGAGGAACCAAAGTTTAAAAGATAGGCATACTAATATACACCAAAGTCTGTAGATTGCTATCTTTATAACTTGTCTACAGATCATAGCATCATATCTCATGATAATTTTGCTTTGTTTGCCAAACTGACCCGTAGAATCATATAATGGTCCAAAACCTACTTGTTGTTTCAAAAATACTGGTTTCCTAAAATATTGCCCCAACCAAACAGGCCCTTAATGGAAAACGATGCGCAACCAGATGAGAATGGGGACCAGAAGAGATGTAAAGAATAACAATCACATGGATTTTCTTAGACACCCATTCCAGAGTTTCTTCTTTTACCCTATCTCTTCATGGAAATGGGTTGAAACCCCAAATCAGGATCCACATGCATAAGGGCTTTGGCTTTCTTTCCATAAATCAATTTTTTCCCTTTTCTAGGAAATCAACTGAACATATAGTAGTTTAAATATTCATTACTTCATATATTAGGTACACCACTGTAACCTATAATAATTGTTTGTATCCTGTATAATAGTTTGTTTTTTTTAAAACAAATATTGTATTTCGCTCGATGTGAATAAATTTTCTCACTTGCACACAAAAAATGACTTTCGCATCTTCCGATGAAGTTTATGTGACTTCAACACTTTTTTAGAGGAAGTTGAAGTTGCATTAAATATGGCTTGATATAAATTTTGCATTTTACTTTCATATATACTTTAGATAAACAAACACCTATAGCGTGGAAAATGAGTTACTTTCACACTTTTAGCTATTACTTTCAAGTAAATAAATACCCTTTAAAGCAGAGACGAAACAGTTAGCTCATGGAGTCTATCCCTATGTTTTGTGTTTGGATTTTTACTTTATTTTAGTTTCATGCATAAAGGAAAAAAAGACAAGGTTCCTCTCGAGGGGAAGTGAAGGACTGCAGACAACCACCTCAGCCAGACTATTTCTGAGCTCTTGTTAATCTCCATCGGTTAATCTTTGATTTGATGATCAAAACAACTATAAACAAGCCCAAAATGACCCGTGATTACATAGCCAATGAAACTTAACATCCTCATACTACCGAAATTTTCATAAGAAATGACCTCTCTTGATTGTGAAAACATCTTCATACTACACGCCAACTGATGCAGAGAAAAACAGAACGCACAGAGTAGTCCGATTGCTCCTGGCATTGAATAGTAGGCTCGATTGCACATAGACCCAATAATATTGATGTTTTTGAGTTACCCCTTTGTAGTTTCATTTTCGCAGATAAACCCCTCAAGAGAAGTTTTTTTTTTAATTATTACACTTTTTTTTTGTCAATGAAAACTTTATTCATTTCCCAATTGTGAAAATATGTAGATATCAAGATACTCAGTACTATGGACTGAGATTACAAAAACAAAATGAGATTACATGTATTAGAAATACAACCAAAAACTTTATATTGACATGAAAAGTTCCATGTCCATGTTGGAAGAATGCGGGCTGTTTAGAAGGATGGTTGAGACATCATATTTGATTTCCCTCACGATTTGAACAGCACTCTTTGTTTTTTGTGTGAAGATCTTTTCATTTCTTTCCCTCCAAATGTGATAGATAGAAACTGTTAAAGCCAGTCTCTTAAGCTTGTGCTTATGACCTCTACCTCTCAAACTTGCAAACCAATTTGCTAGGTGAGACCAATTATTGGATTTCCATCCAAAGCCAATCCAATCCATAATTTGGTCCAAGATGAAGCCAGAGAGGGGGCACTCAAAGAACAAGTGATCCCTAGACTCCATGCTCAATCACATACATAAACTGCAGCAGTTGTTACTTATAATCCCTCTTTGCAGCAGTTTGTCCTGGGTTAATAGTCTATCCTGCATAGTCAACCAGCAGATACAGGAGTGTTTAGGAATGTTTAAATTCCCCCAAATAGTTTTATACCATGGAACAGGGTTAGATGCAGGAGAGAGCCTTGCATACAATGCTGAGAGTTTAAGCTTTGAGTTCCCGTGACAAGAATTGATGAAGATTTGCAGCCTATCAGTTCCCCAAACTCAGCCAGTGCTTTATTTTTGGCTTTAACCAATTGTTTCCACATCCAAGAATCCCCTGATTTTGCTCTTACTTGCCATATATCACTATTTTTGAGATAATTCCCATGAATCCATTTGATCCACAATGATTCTTTGTTAGCATGGATGGACCAAATGTTCTTCAGTGCACTTGCGATATTCAAGTTATAAGCTAAAAACACTCCCAAGCCTCCTTGATTTTTGTCTATACATACTTTTTTCCATGAAACCAGAGATTTTCAGGATGAATCCCACAAGAATCTCCTGCACATTTCATCTATCTTGTGAAGAACACTAGCAGGAAGGACGTAGCTTGAAGTCCAGAAAATCTGCACTCCAAATATAACACTTTTAATAACTTGTAACCTTCCTGCATAGGATAGGTTTTTGTGATTTTTCCAGTTTTGTAATTGACCAGAGATTTTATCAAAAAGAGCACTGCAATCCATGTGAGATAGCCTCTTGGATATGAGAGGAACTCCAAGGTATTTGAATGGCATTTTTCCTTCATTAAACCCCGGATTATTGGAAATGGGTGCTTTGATATTATCCTCAACACCTCCATAAAAAATAGAGCATTTTCCAGGATTTGCTTCTAACCCTGAAATCTCACCAAAAGATTTGACACTTTGATATATCTTGTGCACAGAGTATGTATCTCCTTTAGCAAAAAGAAGCAAATCATCTGCAAAGATAAGATGAGTGATTCTCAGATTTTTACATTTAGGATGGAATTTAAAGGCCTTGTCATCTTTTAAGGATGTCAAACTTCTTGATAAATATTCCATACCTAGGATGAAAAGGTAAGGGGAAAGAGGATCTCATGTCTCAACCCACGTTCACCCTTGAAATATCCTTGCAATGATCCATTGAGAGATATAGAATACTTTGGATTAGTAACGCAGGACATATCCATCTTATCATGCCAGTTGGAAAACCCAAACCTGTAAGCATTTTTTCAATAAAGCTCCAACTTGTTGTATCAAAGGCCTTCCTTATGTTAATATTCAGCATGATCCTTGAAGATATATGCCTTCTGCTGTAGTTTTTCACCAGCTCATGTGCTAACATTATGTTGCTTGAGATTTGTCTTCCCTTTACAAAAGCACTTTGAGCCTCATTTACAATATATCCCAAAACAGATTTAATTCTGTTTGTCGGAATCTTTGTTATGAACTTGTATATGCAATTACAATAAGAGATTGGCCTGAAGTCTGAGGGAGTTTTAGGACACTAGATTTTAGGAATAAGAGTAATTGAGGTAGAGTTTGCTATCCCCAACAACTTACCGGTCCTGAAAAATTCCTAAATAGCTAAGATAATCTCATCCCCAATTATTACACTTTCACCCTCAGATAAACTCATTAATCTCTGCAGGAAGGGAGGGTCAATATCCGCCAAAATTTCACCGATGATGAACGAGCCACAAAAAAGAAGGAAAAAAAAAGAAATATCACCCAACTCATTAAATTATTGTACAATTGGGTCTCAGCACAAGATAATAAGTGAAAATTAGCTACTCATTAAATTATTGCTACAGCCATATTCTGTTCTACATCAAATGCACGTCTCCCAAGTTCTAGCAATCAACATCTAAAATGATGATAGTAGTAGTATACAACAAAGTGGGAACACTGAAACAATAATGAAGCGAGATCCTTATACACCGAGTTGTATCAAAAGTTTAAATAAAAGATTAAAATATAATTTTATGGTGTCCATTTCCTCACCAGAGATCCCCACCCCCACTCCAAAAATGTAGACCGCTTCCCATTCAAAAGTATAACAATACACATACAACTACACTCGATCTACACAAATCTCCATCTTTCGGTCCCAGCTTTTAGAGCAAGAGACTTGACATTCAAAAAAAACAAGGCACTCCTGCAACTCGCGCAAAATAATTAAAGCACAACAAATGAAGTATTCTAGTTGCTATAATCATCACTCCTGCTTCATCGGGCTTGTGTACTCAGCCCCACTCTCTGATGATGTTATATTAGACGATGCTGCGTCAGATGTTGAATCGTTATTTATTCCATTCCGGAAGCTTCTAGAATCAAGTTCAGGGTTTCTTCGGGTTTCTGGAGCTGCAGGTACGTGCCCCTGGTCTGCTAGTTTCTTGAGAAGGTTCATAACCGTAGGAAGAAATTTGGTTGACAAGGAAAGTATCCCAGGGAGCTGCATATAAGAAAATGAAAATTGAAATTCAAGGCAATTTCAACTGCGAGTCCTGTTAGGGTTATGATTAGGGTTCGATTTCTATGATGTATTTTCACTTACAGCGCCATTACGGAATTCGCCTGCAATGTCTAGCTGGACCCAGAGAGCTTTCCCCAGGAGGTACGCAACGAAAATAAAACCAAGGTAAAGAGGATTCCTGCGAGATATAAGGATAGAAGAGGATTTATAAGTCGGAAGATGCTGCAAAACCCTAGAAGATACTATATGATCATTCAATTCACTTGAATACCTTAGAAGGGTCATAAATTCATTGAATCCTAACACTAGGATGACAGCGATTGTCCATGGAGGAGGTAACCAATTGTTGTTTCGCTTGTTGGCTTCCTAAAAAAAATAAAAAATACAATGTAAGTTTTTGCTACATATATATATCATTAACAAATGTCCAGTTGCATTTTAAAATGCTGAAACATTGACTGCAAAGAAATTGGAGCAATGCATGACACAAAGTAGCACAACAAAATGACCTGAGACTGCATGACCATCTACCATCAATGCATAGAAACCATTAGAAAAAGAAAATGTAAACAATAACATATACACTTACCCTTAGTCTATGACTCTATAATATAATTCCCAAATATACTGATTAACTAGAGCAAGTGAGTTATCTCAACTGAGTACGAGTCTTCCCGACATGCAACCCTTTTACCTGGTGTAAGCTGAAAAATAATTTCTGAGTGAATACTGACTTGGAATATTTCTTGTGGCATCATCATACAATTGATACAAAATATAGCAGATTGTGAAGTGTTGAGAAACTTAACAGTATTAACATTAGCTTTATCAACACAAGGTTGACACTTGCTCAAACAAATCCTGTGAAGTACAGAAACACCATTCATTTAATGACACCAAAATGTTATAGTTTCTTTGTGATTTTTTCTTAGCAAAAGAAACACTTGACCAAAAAAACTTATAAACTGGATCACTTAAAAGAAGAAAAAGATGATGTTTGAAGTAATACGGTCCTTATACTGCTGACCTTCCTTCTGAAACGAATGTACAGTAAGTGAAAAAAGACACTGCAGTGGAATAGATTGATTTTTTTTGTTCTTTTTAAGTTTAGTTGATAACAGGCACAAACCCGATATTGGACAACGAGGGGCCTGTGTAGTGTGCCAGTTGGTCTACAGTACACTTGGACATACAAATGACACAACACAAGTCCAGGTTTGAATCAACATCCCAATGACTTATGATCCAGGTTGAGCATCTTTACAGTTTTCTTCATATGAATATACCACCTTGTCCACCACAATCAGACTGGCAATTATATTATATCCCTAAGGAAACAATTAAATTAGTCTAGAACTAGTTTCCAGCAGCAAATAAACGAACTACTCTAAGCAAACATCATAAGTTTCAAATCAGTATGGTAGATGGGTAAAAGGGATCAAAATATAGAAACATGGTGATTATGCAATAAAAGAAAAAGATTGGGAACAGTACCTGAGCAGCAATGGCTTGAGTGACAGTGTAGTCGGTTTCAGAATTGAACTGCCTCCACAATGACTTGCACTGGACAGGTGTAATCAGTGTTTTCTCTGGAGGAACCTAGTATAAAGGTTAGCAAAGTCGACCATTAGGACAACATGCTATATTGCAAAAACAGACGTACATATCAAATTGATGCAATGTTTTTATTATCCAGTATGAAACATAAACCACAAAACGTACTTCAATGGAACATATCAAAATGGAATGACTAAATACTATTTCACCAGGTAAAAGAAGGAACATTGCAATTGAGTAATCAACTCCCTCAATAAAGATGTTTCAGCTGAACTAATAGATGCACTATGTTTCTTGTTGTTTTTGGTGTGTGTATATGGCCTTTCCACTGCCAGGACGAACTTGAGATCATGAAAAACAAAACATTAAAGAAATAATATCCATAATAACCTACAATTATGTCTAGATCATTAGTAAAAAGATCATTAAACTTTGTCCACAAGTATAGAGCATTTCTTTTTTTATGTGCAATCAAGCACCACAAGATACTAGCCTGACTTTGCAATAATATATAAAGATGAGAACCTATTTTTCATTCAAATCCAAGATAAACAACTACTAACATGGACACTATATCGTGGAAATCATACGTGTCATGAAAATAATTATACTTAAGAAATATCCTGCAACTTTTACCTCTTCCCACGAGCTTGAAGCCAGCGGATCAGCTGATTGGATACTCTTGCTTGTACCAGCAGTTTTGCCTGAATCCACCAGAGCCAATGAAAGGGTATTCTCAATTTTATCATTACTCTCATCCAAACGAACTGCGGCCATTACAGATAACAATTTTAATGACTGCAGAAAGAAAACAAGAAAACTGAATGAGAATTTTTCATAAGTATGATATTCAACTTGTTTAACACCAGATTTAAACCGAAACATCAAAATACTAGCTCCCATGTGAAATTGATAATAACTAAGCATTACCGCGGATCGAGCAGTTTTCGTGATTGCTCTGATATCTTCCTTCCCTGTCCAAACTCTTGGCATTGAATCAGAATCACGGCTGAATAACGTTGAGAATCTATATAAAAGATATGAAACCCACGTCACATTAACATTCACAAACAATGAACATGAAAACCAAGACAAGGACAGCACCCTGTACCTGTCTTTCATTCTGATCAAGATCCTCCCAGATTCTTCCTTTGCCTTGGATTCAACAACGCTTCGGGCATAGTCTTCTAATTTTGCCAGCATTTTCTCCATTGTTACCTGGTCAATATCAAATGCAGTAAGCGCAGAAGACAGACCGGATACAGCTGACTTAGTCTCCCGTTGGAGGAGTCTTCTTATCGCCGGCCATGTGTCATCACTAGCTGCATCAAGAAGAGCCTCTACAGGCTCCACAAGTGCTTTATTAAGTTGCGCCTGCAAACATTTCAGAAATCCTAATCATTTATAGGAGAACTTAAGCATATCCTTGCACTGTAGCTAATCAAATAAAAAATCAGCAATTCCTTTTTGTGGACAGATACACATACAATCCAAATGGTTCCTCCGTGTTAGAACTAAAGAAGAATAAGAAAGAATGTTTGTACCTCATAATAGGTAGTCAATTCAGAAAGTTTTGCAGCACGAACTGAAGAAATGTGTGCATCAATATCGCGGCGTAGCTTATCCCGTACTTTAGATGAGTCCCAGTTCGCTTGTTGAATAGTTGCATCTGTATTGCAAAAGATACAACAAATTCATTTATACAGGGATTATAATGAGCAAACAGAGGGGAAGTATAAATAAATTCCTTCATTGCCTAGAAAAGGAGGCAATAACTTTTACAAAATGAAGGACACAGATGAAATAAGGCTGATTTCTTCTGGTGCATATTTCAGTTACTTCTAACATACTTGCACATTCCGCAAGGGAACAGTTAGAATATAGTATCACAATAAATGATTATTTTTTGCAACGGAGCTTCTTTAACTCTATGATGTAATATAACTTATGAGCTTAGGCTCTTAATTTTCATGCACTTCTTTGCTGAGGGGTCTTCAGCTCTTTTTTTTCCCATCCATCATTGTAAATCTTTTTCACAGAACTTTCACATATTTGCTAGAGACAGAACAACTTCAGGGAAAGTGTTTTTTGACATTGAAAAAATCCAAAAAAAAGACCAAAGTAACAGCAAACAATTTAGCTATAACGGATCTTTTTTGACCAAAATGAAAGCTATAATGGTCAAGTGACAAGCATCCAGGAGACCAAGATGAAAGCAATACACTAACTAAAGACGTTTGCATATTGATGCTGAATTAGTATACGACTTGCAGAAAATAATCAACTTAGGCATAACCATATGCGACTATCAAGATGCTTATTTTTATAATACTACTGGAAGAGACAACCACAGATGCATAAATCTGATAGTAATTAATGTCAACTAATCGTCAAGAGTCTTTTCATGGATAGACTGCCAGTACTGCCCCCCCCCCCCCCCACTGGTGATATTTCAGAAAAAGGCCAAGCTCAAGACAGATGAACCGAAAGAGATGAATGAGACTATTATCCCCTAATAAAATTTTGATGAAAGTGTTTAGCCTATGCAACCTACGCAGGTATACTGTTCGTCAGAATCATTTCTTTCAGCAAAAAGCTACGTTGATGGATAATTTTGCTAGAGCCTCAAACATTGGAATTGGTTCCAATCAATGGCCCTGATTATGCAAATGGTCAAGAATTAATATGCCACCGTGCCGCACATGGTTAAAAAAAATTATAGGCATACTTGCTTACATAAAAATGCAAAAAAAAAAGATATAGAAGCATTAACAAAGGCATGAACAGCAATTCATAACTAGGTGGAAAACAAAAGCCTAATAGAAGATGATGTGTATCTAAGAACAAAGATTTCACCGAATGAAAGAAATCAAATGCCAGAATCAAATTCACTAAAAATTTTGTTGACATCTTTTTCCTATTTGATAACTACAGAAACTACAAAAAAAATAAATAAGTGAATGTGTGGAAGCAGGTTCAGCTGCACAAGGAAAATAGGATAGTTTGAAAGCAACAATGCATTTACAGAAAAAAGGACAACAAGCTGGCAAGAAATGACGGAAAACAAAGATTAAATGCATGAGATGAATACATAAGTGAGCAAAAAAACTTTTACAAAATACCTTTGCAGCCCTCATCAAATGCTGACATGTAAGATTGTGCGCAATCACGAGCAGCAACAGCAAAGCCTTCTCCTCCCTCCAGGGACTTAGTCAATGCTGCCTTAGATTCATCTAATACTTTGGATCTTATGTGACCCAACATGGATTGATAAACAGGATGAACCAGCTACAGTGCAGAAGGTGTAATCAGTGAGATACAAACAAGCTTGTAAAGCACTAACAATCTAGTAAAACTTTTTACATGAAGAGTGTGAATCTTTGTAACCAAACTTGAGATGGGAAGGAAAAAAACAGGCCGTAATGTTTTAAGCGGAAGGGAAAATGGTCAAACAGATAAAGGGGTATAATTGGAGAATTCACCAACACATAGCTTGTGCATTTCTTTCCTTCCCTTTTTGTGCTGCTGGTGCATGTGCACGTGTTGCTTGCATGTGCATGTTGCGTGTGTTGATTAAAACGAAAAGAATATAAAAATCACAAATAGTTGATGCCGTCCACCTTGGCTTAGTCTCATCAAATCAGTTAAAGGTCACTTAAAATTCAAGTACTAGCAATTAAGCCCACGGATTAGGCCTGAACAATCAGTTCACAATTTGGCTTTGGTGAATGAAAGCATGATGTTCGCAAATAAGAGTGTTTGGCCACGTCATAAAAGTGAAATAAGATTTTTATGGTTTGCCGGAGGTTTAAATCTTTATACTTATAAATAACATACTTTTCTCTATAAAGCCATAGAGAGACACACATGGCCAGTGTTTTAAAAATAGACCGATTTTATCGATTTATCACCAATATGGGTTTGGGCATGACCAATACAATTTCTGCAAAAATTTATCGCATATTGTTTTTGAGCGATTTGTCCCGATATATAGGTGTAAATCTGATAAAGCAGTCGATTTCTCGTAGACTAAAAATAACCTGATTTCCTACAATTTATATTCTAAGTGAATGGATTTAGGTTTAAAGGCAAAAAAAACCTCTTTTTCATACCCGACCCGCATACACTAAACAAAAACTATGTTATCCTATTCTATTTCACATCAGCTCAATCATGTAACCCTAATTCTCTTTGCCTCCACTGTACTCTCCCCCAAATCGCTCACAAATTTCTCACTCGAAGACCTCTGTCGAAGACCCTCTCGTTGTTTTCATTAAATATGCTTAGATTACATTTTAGGACATTATATTATACATGCTCACCATCCGATATCAAATTTGCTCGTACAATATATTTTTGATAACCGATATTTAAAACCTTGCACATGGCAGATAAATTTAGAGCATGGCTACTACTACTGATTGGTCCAAAGACTCTCAACTGCCCTCCTAATCGAGATCTTGAAGCATCGTTCAATTGGTTCCATAAAGAATAGTATGAACGAACAAACCAGGAAGTAATTCAAGCCATTAAGTGAAGAATAAGAACAAACAAATAAAAGTTAACCAAGTTCACCCGCAAAAAATAATTGTTTCATTAATTCACTTCACCTAATAAAATTTTGTAATATTTTAGTGCCCCAAATTAGCATTTCAAAATAATAATAGATCGAAAATACAAACTTAAACGAGATGGAAAAATTAATGTAGAGGTGATGCATATTTTTACACAAATTTAGGGGCTAGTTTGTTTATCAAAATGACATGGGAAATTTTAATTTCCTTAAACGCAATAATTTGTAAAATATACAATTATTCACCACAATAAAAGAAAATGTTGACAATTACTAGTTGTGCTTTTCCAAGTTAGTTCTGGTAATAATACAGTCAGTTTCCTAGTGTAAATGCAAGAGGCATTCTTCTATAACATGTCAAACAAGAAATTAAAAAACCATAAGCAGGAAGAAGATTCAAGTCATTTCATCATTCATTCACTTAACAATACCCAGTTAAACCTTGAGTTATATTTGCACATCTTAAGGTTTTATGCGGACTACTTAACCAGCAGAAATAAGCCACAGCAAATTAATTGTGTTCAATAAAGATGTTGGGTTACTTTATTTTTTATTGTGAGGGAGGATATGGAGATATAATATTCCTCGAGGACTGAAAACATGGTCATAAATCACTTCACCGTGCGGCTTACTTTTTATTACCAAACATGTTTCAACTAAATGCAACATGCTTGAACTAACAAAATCAATTTTTCTGGCTTTCATTGGGATAATAGGAAAGTGAACTAACTCCAAAATACCTGGAGGAGCTTTGATTCCAGTTGTTTCCTCTTTGCAGTTTTGACACCATCATCAAAATAAATAGCTTCCATGTCATAACTGCAAGAAACAGGAAGAAAGAAAACAAGTCAGCAAGAGTACAAGACTAACTTGATATTTAACACTGAGACTAATAAGTGTATGGCTGTTCACAATTACCACAAGTTATTTAATCAAAAAGTGAATTATTAAGTTACTGAAGAAACTTGTCATATGATAAAATGCCGCAACTCATTTTGACTTCTCATAGGTGCAAGTGGCTCTCAAATTTACAAACAAGTTTTACTGATTTTAAAATATACCAAAAAGCAAGCTTTAGTGAATTCACATGGGAAGAACTTTTTATGTTCGATGGTTTTCTTCTAATAAGGATGTCTATTTATCAATGTAATAGATTTGATATGCTTCCTTAAATTATAGCAACATTTTTAACATATCCCCTTTATCTTTTCACTTAACAAATACAAAGTTATCTCTTACCAAATCCTTCTAAGCTTTAGAATGAATGTTCACTTTTATCGTTCATCATATTTATCAGCAATTTTGGTACTCTCAAATTTAATTTGCTGTTCGACCTCTATTTTTTCTCTAGCTTTCGTTGAGAGAATCCACCTCTTCATTATTCCCTGCAGATTTCTATTTCAGGAGCCTCCTTGTTTCTTCTCTCTTTTGCATAGAAGGTTTTAACCTTGAACAATATCCGGTTAATTGAATGAATGACCTTAAATATAACACCTTCCCAATTTTCCTCAATTGGTAAAAAAACAGAATAAGATGGTCGCTCCCTGTTAGCTCACACACAGACCTAATAACTATAAAATAAAAGCTCGTGTGTTATAACTCAAATACATACATAATGACGACTATATGTGTGCATGCCTCAAAAATAAAACCCATGATAACCAAAAATATTTCTACTTATTAGAGAACTTCACTTCTTAATTGTTAAAGAACTGAGAATCATATATCAGGTATACAGACATTATCTAAGAAGAACACTAGTTTCACACAAGAATCTTAATAAGTTGACAGTACCCGCTTAGGGGTCGATTTTCTTTTTTATCTTATTTCTGCTGTTGAACAAAGGTAGATACTCCCAAAAAAATGCATCTAACCAGTAAGGAAAGAATGTAGATCACTGTGAATAATTCCAAACTACAGAAAGACCTGAGATTTTGCTAGCCATAAGACCAGTAACCTTCAGTCGGATGTCGCGTGTTACAAAAAGTCGTTACCCTTTATAAGGTTCAGATATACATAGAGAATATAATTATTGAAACACTATATGCGACTAAGCTGAATATCTAAGGTCCACAACTTGAAACATCAAAACCCTTCTTTTTCTAAAATGCAGAAAATATTTTATTCTCTATAGTTAACTTCCTTAGTTGTGCACATAGAAGTCAGGAACATGATACGCTAGAGCAAACTGCGACCAAGGTTCAATCGTCCCAGATTCGCGTAGAACATGACCCGATTCACCAACTCCAGTGACCCAATTTAGAATTCAAACCAGTTAAAACTTTGAAAAAACAAAAAACGTGAGAAATTAAGCAAATAAATTATGCATATCTTAATTGTAACATGATCCTTAAGGTTCTTTTACTATTGCATAAAGAACTGAACCAAAAGCATACCACGTTCCCTGGCCATATAAGCCTACGCCCTCAAACTCGATTCATAATGACTGGCGTACCACATTCCCGTACCCGTCGTGTGAACCGGAACAAACCGGGTTCCATGCAACTATGGTTGTGCACATGTTCACCTATTAACATTGAACTCTCCCATAGAAGATGATAGGCTCATATCCTGTTTGCGACTCCCTCATTTTGTGTGGTATGTAGTTGTGTGGTTACTTGTGAACATGTGATGAATTTGTTTCCTTGAATAAAGTCCCCATAAAATATTTAGAGACAGATTTACAGATTTTCCTAACTGGACTATCCGTCTTGGGTTTTCTTTTAACAACATCAAATTCATGATCATAACGTGAGACATACACAATATCTAAAAGCACATCAACTGACAGAAAATTGTGCCCACCATAAGAATCCTAAATACATGGCGTAAGAATAATCTGCATCGTCATGAAGGTTCCCGAGCATTATGGTTGATTATCAACCAAAACTGTAAATTAAGAAGGGTTTATAAATATAGTCCAAATTCAACGACCGCAAATTGGAGTTCTAAACTTTTATTTGCAAACTACGTAAGAAATTAGGACAAAAATCGAAGCCAAGACAATATCATGATCTATGCGAACAGAGCCGCAACATATGCAAAATTATTATAAGAATAGAATGCTCACCCAGACAATGCTTTGTCCAATAGTGTGCTAAGCTTCTTCCCAAAACCAGGTACAATACCTGTTTGTACAGCCTCTTCAAGCTGGCACCAGTCCTGCAGTATTCAGATGAAAAATAAAACTGATTATACAGATCACTTATTTGAACTAATCATGCATGAACTATTGGAGAAAAAAAATCAATTACCTCATCAGCACAGAAAGAAGCATACTTTTCGTTAGCAATTTCTTCACAACGTACAGTGGCTACCATAACCTACAAGAGAACAATGAGAATAGGACCTTACTATCCAAGTAAACAAAAAGCCTCAGTTGATGCTAAGATCCGAAAGATATGATTTGGATAGAAACCTTGTGTGCAGGTAAATCAAGATCCTTGTTCTCCTTAATAACTTTCCAAATCTGCTGAGAACTAAAAGAAAATCCTGAAGCAGGAACAACACCCCGGCGGTCTCCAGCAAGTCCACCAGGAGCAATAGAGTGAAAGAATCTTTGCCTCAGACTCGCAACCTTCATAAGAAATTACAAGCAAATAAATGACACTGTGCCAATAAATATTCATGTTCAGCTCTTCGTTACTTGCATGCTACCTAACTTCCAAAGTTAGTTGCCATTTAAGTCTAACATTAGGATAAGCCAGCCACAAGGAAATCGGTAAAAAGAGCCAATTAATAATAGTTGCAATTTAGTATAGATAAAATATTCTGAAAAGGGGGAAATTCTCCAATGTCTGTGACACCCCAAAGATTATAGTCCCACATTAGCAAACTATAAAGAGTTTGAATGATTTAAAATGATAAATCTTAAGGCTTAAGTGTAGCATCGGTTAGTCGATTTTAGCAGTGGTTTGAGCCAAACAACGAGCTACACTCAGTGCGTCCCACAGCTTACTATGCGCCACCGAGCTCCAGACCCAGTGCGTGACAAATCATATCACAGCACTTTGATGTCACGTACCAGAGCAGTTTGCTAGCCGGTTATGCGGGGCTAAGTGCTATACCGTGTGAGGTCAGTGGAAGCCACCTGTGGAGCCACTAGGAGCCACCCACTAATGTAAATAGCGGCTGATAGTGGCGCAATTATGGCGCAAATAGCAGTGGGGAGCCTACCTCTACGATTTCATTGATTGCGGTGAGCAATACCACTCGTGCGCGCTTTTCGCTCGCGAAAGCGTTCAAAAGCACGAAGTAGCGGTAAATAGTGCTCACTTATCTATTATGTGCTTATGTTAATTGTTAAGTTTCAATTAGTTAATACAATTATGTTGCTACTAATCAATGTTTTTCTATTGTTGAGAATTTCTCTATTAGATTTAAAGTTGAAAGAATAAGACAAATAATAGTCTTTTTGATAAATATGTATGCTTTTTTATTCTACACAGTACTTTTATTAATACTGTGATTGTTACATGTCCAGTTCATACTTGGGATCTCTATAAATCATTGAATATGCATTTGTAGAATATTAGATTTTTCTTTAATTTTCTTATTTTTTGAGTATTTATATATATAAATTAGACCGCTATTTGACTTTACACTTTTTGTAGCTACCTTACCGCTATAGCCCCAAATAACCATAGTGGTGCCTTGTCGCTACGCGACCTTATCCGCTATCGGTAACCTTGGAGCCACATCTAGAGTCCACGTCATCTGACGATGATACTGGGATATGCCAATTGTCATGCCGCAACAAAGATGCTGCATATTAAAGGTGGGGTGATTGTGATAACCCAAATATTATAGTCCCACATCAGAAAACTGTAGAGTTCGAATGGTTTAAAATGATAAAACTTAAGGCCCAAGTGTAGTATTGGCCATTTGATTTTGAGAGTGGTTTGAGCCAATCAATACGCTACACGCAGTGGGTCCCACAACTTACTATGCGTCAATGGGCTCGCAAGCCCGGTGCACGACAGTATCCAAGTACTATGTACGACTGTATGTGTATACTAGGCAATCTGTTCTGGGTACGTCACCACAAGAAAAGGATGATTCAAAGGCATATTCTATTTGAAACATCTGAGGATAATGCAGGATTTCTAGGTAAATATGGTGAAACACTGAAAAGTTCTAGGAGATAAAAAAATGTATATCAAGCTCGGTCCAAAATTTCCACCATATTCAATCTCCTCCCGCAGAACCACAAGGTCCCCCTGATTTGAGCATATGGAAGTTCAGAGAAACAAAAAAAATGGAAAAAAAGGATGACAGAGGGCATGACCCAGGACCTCGATCCAGATGCTATGCTAACATGTCCAAAATCTTAGCTATTAGATAAACCAACAATAATTGACCAGACACATAAAACAAGAAAAGCTTAACAATGTCCAAAGAAAGCAATAAGAAGAGGTAAACTTTATATCACAAAAGTTAACAATATTTATGTTGTTTAATGTCGCACCTGCTCCTTGAATTGCTCTTCTTTCTCTTCATAACTTGAAAGAGCCACAACTTCTACCTGGGCATCCGCATAGAGTGGAAAGATTTAAGTAACAGAAAGTTATTTGCCATCAATCAAGACAGCATAAAGGCCAGCTCACAAAGATTGTTAACTTACATTAAAAAACTCGCTAAGAGGAGTTTCTTTGTGAGCCTGTGGTTTGGGAACAGAATCCCATATCTGGAAACAAAATATCAAGAGACAATGTTAGTAACCAAAAAAAAAGTAACATATGGAAAACCAAAAGAGTTACGACACTCAATACCTTTTGAATATCCTCCCTCAGAATAGGTTCTAAATTTTCCAAAGGTGTCTGTTTATTTAGGTTAGGTTAACAACTTAGTATGAGTGAGAAGATGTAAAAAGAAAGAACCACCAGCTTTAAGAAAGTTAAGAAAATTACCCTAGTTTTATCACGTATGACAAAAAGTAAAGTTGTTTTGCGAGGGCTGAACAATCGCATCATGACCTGTCATAAGGGTTTCCGAAGTGAATGAAACCAAAAGCATATAGCAGTAACCAATTGCATGCATATTTACACATTGAAGTATACCTGAAATACCGTCTTTAAAAGAGGCTTGTTTGCAGCTTGCTCTCGCCCAATATCATGACACCACCTATGGACGTTTACATGAGGAGAAATAGGTAATTGATGGACATTTCAGAAATTGAAAGAAATAAAAGATTAATAAAGTTGATGCCATGTGATAGATGAGTATGCTTACATATTTATCAGAACTATATCAGAAACGGCTAGAGCAAAAAGAGCACTCTGCTTCTCAAATGCAGTATCATCCTGAAATAAGGTAAATCCACGCCTTTAATGAACAATTGTTACAGTGCTTTCAGTTTTTCAGCTAACACAAGTAGACAGACTAGACACACCATTTTCAAGTTTCAAGACATGTGAACCTGTATAAAAGGCACTAGCAAATAGATTTCATCATATTTAAGCATGAAAGCTGCTCACATATGGGAAAACTGTTGTTTTACAGCTCAGGAATTGTAGTCTCTACTACTTCGTTAAGATATGTTTCGCAAATTACCCAATACCAAAAATGGTATTCTCCAGAAATAAATAAAGAGTAGGTCAGGTAACAAAACTTCATGCAGTAACACCAAAGATATTCTGCAGATTGCTCTCATTTTTCTCCATATACATAACAATATTAACCTAAATTAATTTGTTGATCCCCTTCCAATTTGCCATCTGTCTCATATCAACAGACTGTGTATTATAATACTCTTAAGTGATCAATTACCAAATATGCAGGTGTCATAGATGGTGTTCGGAAGGCCTTATTCTTTGAAGCTTATAAGTTAATGCTTGGCTTTTATAATAAAAATGCTACAAAAGTTGTATGGATAGAATCGTCATTTGTTTGGTCAAACCGAGCTTATTTAGATGAGCTTATAAGCTAGTTCCGCAAAAGTTGGGTTACCCCAGCTTTATTAAATTGGACTTAAAAGTTAGCTTATTTGAGATCTATCAAACATGTAGATATGGAAAACTAGCTTAAAAGCTACTTTGACCTAATAATAAGATTTCCAAACGCCATCATAAATATGTAAAAGGGTGAAATTTAAGATCATGCATTAATAATGAAACAAACGGTGTATAAGATAACAAACAATGAACTATTAATGCTACGAAGTGAGATGATATCTCATGAAAAATTTAAATATAAGGTTAAATTGCAGATAACCCCTTCGCCTATATCTTCAGTAGTACTTAACGCCCTTGATTTCATGAGAGAGGGGGTTACCAGAGATTTATTGTCCTAAATAACAATGTAAAGGCGTTAAGTGCAAATAAAATATTTGAAGGTAATAAGTGCTACTGAAGGGATACATGAGGGGGTTATGAGCAATTTATCCCAAAAATAATGATGAAATATCATTGCATATAGTTCATGAAGCTATTCCAGTATGAAATCAATCCTTAGCAAAGATACCTCTCCTCGCTCTCTTCCATCAGAGCCCTCCAAGTCCATTACAATCGTACAAGGCTCAATATCAACACACCTTGCCAACCAAATGCCTTTAGTAGTTTGAGACCTATTTTGAACGACAAATAATCATGTGGAAAGTTAAGACATATTCAAAACTAAATAGAGATAAATTCAACAAAGATAACAGAAACCAGGAGCTTCTAGTAAAAACTTGCCTCCCCCTAAATGCATCCATCTCTCTGAAGTTGGTGCGGAACAGATGATTCAACAGAGTGCTCTTCCCTGTCCAGACAGACAAATGGATAAGAATTGCAGAAGAATGTGAACAATCATTTTGTGCATCAAAATAGACCCAGAAAGGCAACAATCACAAGACCGGGCCCCCGATAACTCCAAGTCTTGCATGGCACCGCAGATGCAGAGCAAGTTGTATGCTTCTTTGCTAGTTGAAAATTGATAGCAATTTAATGGTTCATTAGCAAGCTTTTATGTCCAAAGGGCTTGTGTTTTTTATCTAAATTCTAAGGTTAAATAGCAAATATAAGGAAAAGATTAATCTCACAATGTTTTCCCATAAAGATACATTATAATAGATACTAAAGTGCCCTAACTATTCATTCACAATTGGATGATTTTGGTAAGACAAAAAGATCTTTTTTATAAGGGATTGAATTACTGTTAATATATCCAACCCCACCCCACCCCCCACCCACCATTTTTTTGGTTGGCAAATGTAACATACCTGGCAACATCTCCTACTTCATATTCAAATCTTCTCCAAAATATCACATCAAAAAGCCAAATTTAGATTTTCTTGTTGTATTTAAGCAATGAAAAGTGAGGAAATTCATCTTAATTCTTATTATCTCACCCCGCCATTGGTAGTGCTTACAACCTTACAATTGGCTCAAATGATGTTTTCCCCATAGCAAAGGTTTTCCTCAAAATTACATTCAAAACAAGTAATTCGTTTTTCTTAACCATCTGTAAATGAGTTCATTGGACAATGAGAACAAACGAATAGACCAATAAAAACTGCATCAGGTAGGCTCTGTAAAGAGCCACTTTGATCCCCACAAATGTCAAAACAGTTTAACATGTATTTCCATGAATTCAACACCCATCTATAAACAAAGTTTGTGTGTGTAATAAATTTACTCAAAAAAAAGGCTACATACCACTACTTTGTGGGCCCATTATAGCAACCACTGCATAAGAGAGTCCACATTCAGCCAATTGCACAGTCTTCATGAAGTTATCAAGACCACTCACATTGAACACACCATCCCCATCAATGAGCTGGGTGGAACAACATGCGTCGCCCATTTCTGAACATATGAAATGGTCAAGTTATATACAATTCAATCTGCATGATCTTTCTTATGAATAACTTTCTTCAATATAAGAGTAATATAATTTACTCAAATGAAATAGAATAGAAATCAATGAGGCTAAAAGAACTCATTCGACCAACACATTAAATAAAACAAATAAGGTAGCACATACATAAAACACAGACTGAGAATGATTATTCAGACATAACATAAGAGTATTTTTCTTCGATTATTTAGGGAAAGAATAAGAGGTTGTTAGTCAGGAAGAAGAAAGGAGCTTAGGAATAAAAAAGAAGTAGATCCTCACAAAGAATCTAGAAAGGAGTGAAGAAACAAACAAGAAAAACATAATACTAATGAGTCACATGTAATATAGTAATATAAAAAGGAAACAAATACGCAATCATTTCCAAATTCGAATATTTAAACAACATAATTCAGCTTCCAGTGATGAGAACTTATTTATGTTCCAAAAGGGAAATTGTAGAAGAATATGGTGCCACCTCCATCTTTCTGGACCCAGAGAATTAGTTTTACCACAACACAAACTATTAGTCTCCCAGCTGACATGTTCTAAGTAATATAAAACACAAGTTATTTTATTTAAAAAAACTAAACTAAATTAGACTGAATAAAATATCCAAAAAGGCAAAAAAAAAATTCCTCACAAAAATACATTAAAGCCTCTCTATATTCCAGTACGTCAGGTTAGTAAAATAAGATTCAGTTCTGCATCAAGAAAATGCAAGCAAGCAACTAATTGAACAGGCTCCAATGCACTAAACATCATTCTTTTGATGGAATATTCAGAGGCAAAACCCACGTTAATTCAGATCAGTTATCTTCACCAACTGTGACATGTTCAAATAAGACCCTCAAAGAATCTCAGAGATCATTTGTTAGAGAGCTAGGCGAACTCACCCCTAAAAACTAGGTGTTAGGATAAGGAACAGGAACAAATCTCCAATAAACCCAAAACTGACTCACCATTTAGTCAACATAGGAGTTGACTAAACGGATCCTAACATATCACCAATCTTCTGCATTCCTACACTCATGTGGGCTGGCTTTGCACCAATCTAGTCCCAGTTGATCACTAATATCCCCAGTCACCCTTTAGGTCCACACTGGACTAGGCCTTGGAGGAACAGTTCCATACCAGAGTCACCACCCATCTAAGCTGGGTGGCACAGGACTGGCTCTCATGACATTTGTTAGAAACCAACAATTATTGGCACTAAAAGAAGTTTCTTGCACTTGTTTTCAAAATTGATGCCTGTTTACCAGAATGCAAATTCACAACTTAAACTAACTGCACTGTAATTTGTGGAAGAAATTTAAGCTACTTCTTCCAAAAGAGATATATTGACAGAGCCATCTCTTCGTCAGTAATGCAAAGCAAGAGTTTTAGTTATTAGATTTAGATAGATAAACTATTTATTGCTTGTAGAACAAAAATAATTCCACTGAACAAAAATCAACCTATTTTCTTTGAGGGTTTTAATCAGTATCACATCTTTCATTCCCAACATCCTGCTTCACGATACGCAAGGATTCATCTCTTTGCCTAGAGCAAGCTTTTAACCAAAGCAAAAAACTTTCCAAGATCTAATCCGGAAGGCCAAGATAAGAAATTTCTACTCGAATCAGTACAAGAAACCCTAAAGGCCATTGAACCATTTTAACCGAGCAAGCACTTCTAATTCTCTAAAGCAAGAACTTCCTAAATCTCATTCTGGATGCCAAAAGAAGAAATCCCCACTGAAATTAGCACAATAACCCTAAAACAATCGAGCTCCTCCAACCTAGATTCAAATCTTCCATAAAGAATCAATCAAAGACACGCGCAATCAAATAAATAACAACATCAATAGATATCAAAGCATCAAAGGAGCGAAATTTGAAGAAAATCGAAGATCGAAGTATGGAGACCTACTAGAGATCGGGAGATCACTAGGGATTCAAAGCGGAGGTGGAGGGGGGGAAGAGGGCGGGAGGGGAAAAAGAGTGATTTGGGGGGTGGAGTAGCATAGCCCTCGCTTTCTTTCACTGTTTCTTTCACTTTTTGAACAGTTCAATGAATTTTGGGACAGAAAAATAAGGAGTCACATGTAATATAGAAAAAAGAGAAGGAAACAAATATAGAGATAGTCTCCAATCTTTGCATAATTTAAACAATAGTGATGAGAACTCATTTAAGTTCCAAAAGGTAAATTGAAGAAGAAGGTGGTGCCATCTCCATCTTAAAGGAGCCACAGAATTAGTTTTGCTACAACTAAACTATTAGGGTGTGTTTGGCAATCTTTCAAAACTGGGCTAGGTTCAAACCTGGCCCAGTTTTGGATATTTTTGTTTGGCAAAACTCTAAGCCATAGTTGGTCTATTTGTTTAAGGCCAAAATGTAGCCTTTAAACTAGTTTTATTTTGGACCAGCCCTCTCCTGATTCAAACGATAACAAGTTTAGGATAGAACCGGGCCAGGACTGAACATGGCCTAGTTTTCAGCATATTGCCAAACACATCCCTAGTCTCCTACACTTGCCTTAGCATTCTGATTTTCTACATTTAACATGTTTTAAGTAACATGAAACACATTGCGATATGAATTAATCAGAATATCCAAAAGGCGGGCAAAGTTATTCACCCAAAAGTAGATGCAACGCTTCCCAAGCACTCGACTATGTTAGGTTAGTAGAATAATGTAAACTTTTGGATCAAGAAAAAGTAACCAATTAACTAATTGGACAGGCTTCAATGCCCTAAATACCATTCTACAACTAATTGGACAGGCTTCAATGCCCTAAATACCATTCTACAACTAATTGGACAGGCTTCAATGCCCTAAATACCGTTCTTCTCATAGAATATTGAGACGCCAAGCCCAAGCTAATTCAGATCTGTTTTTTTTTTTTTTTTTTTTTTGCCAACCGCAGCATTTGCAAATAAAACTCTTAAGAATCTTTAGAGACTTGGGATAACTCACCGTTAAAAATAGGTCTTAGTAGGAGGAACTCAAAACTCTAATAAACTAAAATGACTCACGAGTTAGTTGACATGGGACCCGACCAAATGGGTCCTAACATATCACCAATCTTCCGCATCCCTGAGCCCACACGGGCTGGATTGTCACTTATCTAGTCCCAATCGACCACACTATCCCAACATCACCCCTTTATCTCGACACTAGGCCAGTCTCAAATGAACACTTCAATACCAAACCCATTCAACATGGGAAGCACAGAGCTGCTCTAACATCATTTGTTAGAAACCTACGAAAAACATTTATTGGGACTAAAAGAAGTTTTTTGCTCTTGATTTTAGAATTAAGAGAAGACCGTTTTTTCCTTTTTCTCTTTTTTCTTTTTTTCCCGTGATCACCAACTTGCAAATTCAGAACTTAAAATAACTACTATAGAACTCCTGGAAGCATTTTGAGCTTCTTCTTCCAAAATAGATGCACTTATTCACAAAACGCTCTCCTCCTTAAGAAATACTAAGTGATAGTTTAGCTGTTAGAAATCAGATAGATAAAATATCTATTGCTTATAGATTAAAAAGAATTCCAGTAAACAAAAAAGCAAGCAATTTTCTTTGATCAAGATCAAATCTTTCGCTCCCACCACCCTGCTTCACGATTCAATCAAGCAATCATTTCTTCTTCCCTACAGCAAGCATTTAGCTACAGCAAAAACTTCGCAAAATCTAATCCAGATCGCCATAATAAGAAATTTATACTCAAACCAGTACAAGAAACCCTAAACCCCATTGGATCCGATTAATCAACCAAACACTTCTACTACTCTAAATTGCAAACTTCCCAAATCGCATCCCGATCAACAAAATACGAAATCTCTACTCGAATCACTACAAGAAACCCTAAACCCCTAAAATCGAACTTCCCCGATCCAGATTCGATCCCTCCATCATGAACCGATCAAATATGCACGCGATCCAATATATAACAACAACAACAACAACAACAGAACTCAAGCATCAAACGAGCGAAATTTAAAGATCGAGGCATGGGAGACTTACTTGAGATCGGGAGATCGCTAGGGATTCGAAGAGAAGCTGGAGACGATGAGAAAGGGGAGGGGGAAAGAGAGAAAGAGCGATCCAGCATCGCCATCTCTTTCTTCTGCTTTTTAAACAGCTCGATTCGATGAATTTTGGGAGAGATAGAAAAAAATTTGTTTAAAAAAAATTTACCCTCGCCGTAGAAATGTAATAACTGGATTTTCCGTACTGTTTTGAGAAAATACTTTGATTTTTTACGGTTGTTGGAGTATTATTCGGTATATCTAATTTTGGTTATAATTTGATGAAATGAATTATTAGGGTTTTATTAAAAAATATCTATGTCCTCTATTGGTGCAATATATCTATAATTTTGAATGAAACAATTTAGCTAGTTGAAGGAATATGACTCGTGTCAATCATTTCGAAGCTATCTTCATTCGATAATAGCACGCAATATGGTTGTAATTCAAATGCTCTAAAAAGTAAAATCATGGCTGATGATTTAATGTGTGTCTCGTTAGCAACACACGACAATACAAAATGATGCATCATCAGCCAATATATACTCATATTATTTTTACTAGAGAAACTTAATCTATTCATAAATTATAATTATAATGATGGTCATGAGTTAGTATGGGTTATTGGTAATTTTATCTTGATTTACTTAATTAGTCACTATCCTTCCTTCTCAATTATCATTGGTTTTTAGGCTTACTCTACTAATTTGCAAGTATAACTTTGATAATAAATTGTCCTTGTGCAACTTATTTTTATAATAAAAATAACTTGATAATGGGTACAACGTCATTAATGTAAAAGTATTTTGTGTTATCTCGATAAGAGCATCCAGATATTCAATATTTCAACATTTAGCCCTCCATATCTTAGAAACTACTCTCAAGCTCGTCCGAATCTTCAATATTTCGATATTTTCCCCCCCCCCCCCCCCCAAAAAAAATTTCTAAGAAATTGATCACAAGTTTTTCAAATTTTATTAGTATATTGAAATAAGCTCCCTAGTTAAAATCTGGCTAAAATAGAAGGAATAATCTGTTTATTTTAACTTTGTTGGTGATTTGTCAGTTATACCCCTCTGACGCAACCCAAACATATTAACCACTTTAACTTGAACACGTTAAGTCCCTCAAGTCTAATTAATAAAGTCATAGCTCAATTATTTATCACTTCATCTTCCCAACATCTTCTCGAACGACCATCTTCAGCCCATATTCCAAAATTACAATAGATAGATTCTCGTTAGGAAAGACATTGGAGAATATGCTGGAGAAGATAAAGTGGAAAATATGTTTATGTTAGGTTTTATTAAACATATTTGGAGAATGTAACCGATATAAGTCAAATGTTAATGTGATTGAGTTTGTGCGAGAGGGATATAACTGAAAAACCACTTAGAATGTTTCCCTCATTTTAACTATATTTTAACTAGAGTGATTATTACAATATGTTAGTAGGATAGAAAAGGCCTAAGATCAATTTCAAATTTTGTGGGATACTAGCAAATGTAGATGTATGGAATCACACAGTTAAATGGTGAAAGTGATCAAATTAATGGAGGTCCTCTAACCCTCCGAATGTCTGATTCTTGAGCAAGTTGTTCTTCCCTGCACATGTAACAAATCATAAGAGGGTGAGGTCTGGTTCCCTCGTTATTCCTCCAACGATCAAATCAGTGAGCTGTTTGAGTAGAGAAGTAAAAAGAACTACATTGGTTCTTAAACTCTAAACTCAGAGAGTAGTAGTAAAAAGCTTACCCTATAATTAAAAAAAATATCTCCTTTTATAGTAGTGGGAGAAGGATTAGGATGGTAACTTCGGTCGGTCATGGTCTGACTGCCAAGTCAAGTTCAACTTTACAGATGTCGGCCAACGAGCGGAGGAGAGATCACTTTAGTATTTAATGCGAAGTGACGGGGATGTGTTGTGTCAACGTGATCCGACGTGTCATAAATACTATTGGGGGCATGGAATGATGATACCCATGCATTTAATGGTATTTATTGCGAGGTGATTGGTCATCAGTGCACAAGAAGGGGGCTCAAGGCTCAAGGTGTTTCGTCACCTTTCTACTCATCGAATGATCAGAAATATCGCCTTTTTTGAGTCGCTCTCGCAAGGTGTCGGTCGATTGGTCCGTCGAGTGGAGTGGTTAAGCAGTCAACTCAGCCAAGGGACGACACATAATGCCTTTTGGGTCATCACACATATGGCGCCTTTCAAGTCGTCATCGCAATATATCAACGCATTGAGTCGACCGAGTTAGGCCTCTTATTACCTTGAGATGCCAACTTAATTATGCATAATGTGAGGAACTTGTCTGCTATTAATTGGAGCTTATTTTCCATCACTAAAATGGTTATAATAGCAAATATTGAAGATTTGTTTTTTGTGTGTGTGGGTGGGTGGGTGGGTGGGGTGGGGCAGTAATCAATTTCCAAAGATATGGGGGACCAATAACTAATGTTGAAGATGTGGGGAGCTAAGACGAAAATAACTTAATTATTTTTATCAAAATAACTCTCTTTTATTGTTTTGGGCGAGTAGTCCACCGACTTCGGGGTGGAACCGGGTCCCACCGAACCGCCCACTTCTCTGACCACTGTCCCCACTTCCACACTCCTCAAGATTTTTCGCAGCTCCATGTTTAATGGTATCTAAATAGTACAATTATCCACGTGATAAACACTAATTCACATTTTGCTTGACGACTATATATATAGGGGCTGTTTGCTTCCTGGGTTTTGAGCTTGAGAGCGCCCAAAAGCCTGACAATTTGTCAGGCTTTCGGGCTCTTTTACCCGAAAAATCCCCCAAGCAAACAGCCCCATATAGAGAGAGAATATTTATAAAAATAGTTTCGTAGATGGTCCCACGTAGACTTGAAATATTTTGAATTCGTCTGAATAGGAACTAATAAGGGAAGAACTAATTGACTTTGAAAATCATAAAACTTATGGCTGCTCAACTAGCAGAGACGCAAATTAATAATACGAATTTTTAATTCCACTGATTCTTAAATTGTTATTTGAAAATTGCCGAATGATCAAAAGAGATACATAACCATAAGAATGCATATTAGTACATGGAGATATGTGAAGCGTAAACTATATAACATCTTCATTTTTCATAATGTCAATTCCGATCATCCTATTTGAAAATCGGTTAGATGTGTTTATATCTTTTTTTTTATTTGAAATGTTTTTTCGGTTACTTTCTCCTTTCCTCCTATCACGGTATCATATCATATGATATTGTGCTTGGTTTGTACTAAGACAACTTTGCTTAGTAATGTGATCTTTACTTTCTACATATATATTGTTATTTTGGTTCTACTGTTGTGCTATATTTGCCTAACATTACTCTTTAGGGAAAATTGCTTCCAGCCCCCAAAACTACCCAAAACGTGCTCTGCCCGCCCAAGACTTTTTCAACGTTCCCTTTACCCCCAAAACCGCCCCCGATTTAATTCCAGCCCCCAAAACGAATCCCCAGGCCTCACTCCGTTAAACCCCCTATCGAAATGCCCAAAATACCCTTACCAGCCTGTGTTCGTCACCCTCTCACGACGGAAACCCATCGTTTCGACTGTAGGCATTAAATGTTGATTAGAATGACTTTTTTTGGGGGGAAATTCTCATTTCCCTCCAAAATTATCACCAGCTATATTCCCCCTCAAACTAAAATCGCTGATTTGTTTCCATTCCCCAACTTAATTCTCCTCAAAAAAGCCTCTTCGATTCGTCAACTACTCCCTGTAATAAAATGGCGGATGGATCTCTTCTATGCGTGGTAACGAAGGCAAAAAGCAACAAAGGTGGTGACGGTGTATTCGTCGTTATCAAAGAGAATACAGAAATAATCAGCTTGAGATATCGAGTGGCGGAAAGGCTTAAAATACCAATGCAATCTCTTTCACTGAAGTTCATTTGCGAAAGGGAAAAGAAATTCAGTATTTCAATTGACAATGACGACGACTTAAATTTGATGTTCGAGTATTGTCGGCGTAATGGATTTACAGACGCGAATTTGTATGCTACCTCCGCTGTGGAATCCTCAACATCGCAGAACACGCAGACGACGCCGGATACTGCGTAGGAATTACACCCCTAATTTCCTTTTGAGTTTACTGATAGGTTTTGCCATTAGTTGTTAACCTCATGCATTGGTTGCTTAGGTAATGTGTTTGTTGTCAAGGTTATGTTAAGCACTGGTTGTTGAGGTTATTTGTTGGCTGTTACGTATACTGGTTGGTTGCTAAGATAAGGTGTTTTGTTGGCTGTTACGTATACTGGTTGGTGTTCGAGCGGGAAATTGCGTTATTCTTCATTGATGACTCTGTTACA
>BQKN01065236.1:376573-389785 GCA_022839385.1 Asparagus kiusianus
GTTCATAAAAATAATAACTCCTAATTAAACAATACTAATAATGTTCATAACAATATTAACTCCTCCTAAATATCCAATTTAACATTATTCATAACATTGACAAACAATTGTACTAAATAATGTTAATTAACAATTTTAAATTTAAACATATGACAAAAATTAAAATTCATTAAGACACAAACCTGTAGTTTTCTTGTCTCTCATTTCGCATGAATGCGTAGGTGATAGTGAACGTTTTGTCCGTACTTGTTGCACCGACCACTTCTAGTAGAGGCATGTCATACTCATTGGTGTTGTACGTACAATCAATCATCATGACTTCCGGATATGCATTCACCATCACAAAAGAAGCCGGGTAGCAGAAAACAATATCTCCAAGTTCAGAAGATTCATCAGCAGTCCGAACGTCGTACATGTAGTTCAATTGCCTGAGTAAATGGATGAAATTATTCATCGGGGTCCGACCTTCTCTTTTCTGGGCACGCACCTTACTGACAGCATTGTAAACTTGTTTCTGACACGATTTGTTCTCCGGATCAGCCCTTTTCATGGACGCCAACATTTTACTCGGGCTTAAATTAAAATTCTCTTGCTCCCTAATAACTTCAAGTTGAATAGGGGATATTTTACCTAAACGAGATCCCACAGCATGAGACGGGAATGGATGGTTGTGTCTCCCCTCCCGGACTTCAAAGTACCAGCGCCCTCCAGGGTACTCCATTCCGTCCAACCAAAATGGACAATTATTTTTTGTCGTTTTAGTGGACCTAGTTCCAGTAACCTTTTTTGGTCTGTATCCGCCACCTTGGCTACATAAATATCGAACTTTGGGCCGTCGGCCGTCTTTTCCCTTCGAATCACGAATTGCCAAAGTAACGTTCCTCAAGCCAGCAACATATCTTACATGAGCATCCATGTCCTCTCTACTAGCAAAACCTCCTTCCGGATTACCGAAATCGGTTGAAATGTCTTCAAACTCTACATATGAACTATGATCCTGGAATGGATCACTTTGTGTTTCGTCGATGACGAATTCAACTTCATCAAGATTTATGGAGTTGTAATCTCCAGAATTCATATTGTTTGTGATTGTAATTGTAAGTGTTTGAGTTGTGATTGTGATTTGAAAAACTTAAACTGTTGGCCTTTTTATATGTAAAAATCTAAGGGGTCAAAATCAATTTTGATTCTGAGTGGTGTAATTTATTTTTGAAAAAAACGATTTTATGTAATTTGTGTAAATTGTATTGGAAATGAAAATTGTTATAAAAATTCGAAATCGGAATTTGAAGCCAACCGGACACCATAAAAATTCGCAATCCGGTTAGTTGCTAAAATCGTTATTTTTACTTAAATGCATAGCCAATGTTTCAAATTACGTTGCAGTCAATGTTTCAAATCGTAAAAATTGTTATGGATCTCATTTAATATTGTTAAAATCGAGTATAGCACGTAATTTCAAGTATACTCGATTTTATTAATATCAGCCAATGTTTATAATAACGTTGCATTTAAATTGTAAAAAATGTTTCAAATGCATAACCAATGTTTAAAATCCGGTTAGTGCTAAAATCGAGTATTAATTACGTTGCATTTAATAACACAACATATCCCAAGAAACAAATCCGGTTAGTGTTAAAATCGAGTATTAATTACGTTGCATTTAATAACACAAGGGCAACAAAAGGGCATTTTTGGCCATCCAACTCCCAAAATTACTGTTTGGGAGTGGATATAACAAATGTGCCCAGTTGGGCCAAGTTGATTTTAGCCTACAACGGATGGAGGGAAATTTCCCCCCATTTTTTTTTTACCAAAAAATGAAATAAAAACCCACAAAACCCCCCAGTTCCCCCGTTCTCTCTCTCTCTCTCTCTCATCAGAAAACCAACCCCAAACCCCATTCTCTCTCGCTCTCTCTCATCTGAACTCGCCGCTGCCGTCGGTGTTCGCCGTCGCCGTCGAGATCTGGAGTTCGCCGCCACCTTTACCCTCAAAAACCCTAGCCCTGACCCGTCCCCTCTCCTTCTCATTGGAACCCTAACCTCCTCATCAATTTCATTGGGGGTTTCAACCGTCGTGACCAGGCGGTCGACGGAACCATCGGATTACGATCGTATGGCGGCGGTGGATGCCGCATCGATCTCGGAGGCGTTCGAAGGTTTCGATCTGAAGTAGGGTTTTTTGAACTCGCCCTCCCTCAGTTCCTTCATTGTTATTCCTCTTACCCATTGGAATCGATCCTTAGGGTTTTGATGTTTTTATGTCAGATTGTGGCAAGATGCAGAGAATCGAATGCTTCTTTACTGATTTGTCTTTCTTTGTTATTGAAATTTTTACAAAAGCCATACTCAGCAAAAGTTCATTTTTCTAGTCCTGTGGTAAATCTACATCAATGGATCTCAGGACTTTCTTCACTGATTCTTCCCACTCTTTCTCTGTGAATATACATCAATGGATCTAATTTTTCCTGTAGCTGAGATTAGATTTTTTTTCCTTTTCTTTAATTTTAGCAGAGAAACTAATGCAAAATAGAAATTGTGACTATAACAGTTGAAGAATGATTTACGCAAGAAGCCACTGAAAGAGGCAGTCGAGGACCCCGCCCTTCCAATCTGCTGGAAGGGAGCCAAGCCGTTCAAGTCTCTACTGGATGTGAAGAAGTTTTTCAAGAGTTTAGTTCTGAACTTTGTGAACGGGAGGAAAGCGGCTCAGATGGAGATACCCCCAGAGAACTATCTGATCGTTACGGTGAGCATACCGTCCCTTTCGATATTTTTACGTGATAAAAGGAAAGAAATGTTTATGCACTCCTATTATTACCAACACCCATTTGCCACTCTATTTTTTTACACCCAAAGTTACTGTTTTATCAAATCTTAGGCCCCCTATTCTCTAATCGATTCTAAAACAACGCTCCCCATTAAAATTTATCTTCAAGATACACTAAGAGTGTTATAAAGTCTTGCGCTGCAATGCCGTATGTAGAAGCTCAAGCAAGAATAGATGATAGGTGCTTCCATCTGCCTTTTGTATGCTTTGTTTCTGTTTTGCTGCTTTTTTGGGTGACTATCTTAGTTATATGGTTTTGTTTTTGTTGTTTTATAGGATTATTTACACTAGATTTCTTACACTAGCGCCATTATTCAACGAAATCAAATTTTAGTTTATTCTTTTTCCACATAATAGCTTATGATAACTTATGTTTGATGAAACCACATGCTTAATCTCAGTTTAATGTGCTAATAATGTTTGACAAAACCACATGCTTAAGCTTTGTTTAATGTGCTAATTGTGCATGGATCGGTTGGGTTTTCTCTTGCTTCTTGAAGTGAAATGGGGATAATTGTTTTGGCTTTAGTATTATGAAGTAAGGTCTGAAGTTATGGTTGTATTTTGAACTTCTATAAGCTCAGCTGAAACTTGACCTGCACCATTATTGTACAATCTGTAGCCCTTTATTAATGTTTAGGAAGTCATCAGTATTGGTATTAGCGGCCTGCTTCGTCTTGCCAAATTCATCGCCTCTTTGTTTTTGACCTCTTGTGCCATCATGATTCTTGCCTTCATGTGTCTTACGGATTACTGAACACGTTTCACTAGAATTGGCTGGAATGATTGGCTAAGAAAATTGTGGCAATTATTGGTGCTTGCTACCCTTGGATTCATGCAACAAATGAAGGTACATGGCTTCATGTACTGTATATTTATTTTGTTTTCAATTTTGACTGTCTTCACAAAGTTAAATCATTAGATTGATGTGGAGAATCTAATTAGAAACCACATTTGGACTTGCATGGTGCATGTTACTATGAGGCATTCTAAGCTAATTATAGCAGTAAGCAATCATGTCTCAGATTGCACTTTAATTATTTAATTATTAATCTTGACTGTTTTCTTTACACTTCTTCAAGATATGTTAAAGCCATTCATGTTGTCCCAATCAATTTTCTATACTACAACTCGTGGCATTGTTGAGTTTTGCCTGCTTGTCAGCAAACTCATGCTTGCCCGTTTTGAGAGTCAGGGTAGTTGTCATGTTATATTTGTTTAAGTGGTCATGGGCTTTAAGGTATCTGAATTAGAGGCATATATTTATATCCATTTGTTAAGTAGGACAACTATGCTTGCTCCTTTCTTCAATTTAATGATCTGGTTGAATGCTCTTCACATTATTTTGAATGTTAAAACAGATCATGAGACAAAGGCGTATCGACAGAGGAGCACTTACACTTCAGCAGAAGTAAAATTTCAAATTGATACTGAAACTCACGATCCTTTAGATATTGGTTAGTAGTTGAACTTATAGAAGGTTTTAATTTATAGTAGAGAATTCAGGATTGAGGTTAACTATTCATTTATTGGCAGGAATGTATCAGATCCGGGAGGCAAATCAAATGATTGAGGAGTTTATGCTTGCTGCTAATATTTCTGTTGCACGACGAAAGCGATCGTAGGGATTGTCTGAAACATCAATACTCTCCCCCGCAATTAAGTCGTCGAGCTCGGACATCTCCCACACGTTTTTGGCATCGCACTCCGGGAGACAATATACGATACATATCTTGCCAATGCAAAATGAGACGGTTGCAACCGAGAGGGGCGTGTTGTAGGATGGGCGGACATCGATACCAAGTCGGAGCCTTCCATCCCTTTGAATTCGGTCTCTATATCGTCTTATCATCCTGGCGACCCACGAACTCAACTCCACATTGCTATTGGTCATCTACTATGGCAACATTGTACACATGAGCTATATCAGCTTGTATACTCTCTCCTAATTAACTACTTCCCTAAGCTAGTCCCTCCCTACCATGGCTTTCCGATTTGAAGTTTCTGCCAAGGGAGCTGATGTGTACAATCTTGCGATGTTCCGTGGAAGTGAGCATCATTACTACGGAGCATCGCAACATTGTACACATCAGCTCCCTCGGCAGAAACTTCAAATCGGAAAGCCATGGTAGGGAGGGACTAGCGTAGGGAAGTAGTTAATTAGGAGAGAGTATACAAGCTGATATAGCTCATGTGTACAATGTTGCCATAGTAGGTGACCAATAGCAATGTGGAGTTGAGTTCGTGGGTCGCCAGGATGATAAGACGATATAGAGACCGGCCGGATTCAAAGGGATGGAAGGCTCCGACTTGGTATCAATGTCCGCCCATCCTGCAACACGCCCCTCTCGGTTGCAACCGTCTCATTTTGCATTGGCAAGATGTGTAATATATCGTCTCCCAGAGTGCGATGCCAAAAACGTGTGGGAGATGCCTGAGCTCCGCGACTTAATTGCGGGGGAGAATACTGATGTTTCAGACAATCCCTACGATCGCTTTCGTCATGCGAATTTCCGGTACTTTGGGGTAGGCATTGAGGAGTGCATCGGCCTTCTCCGCCGTGACTATGCAATGGAGGTCGCCGCCATCGACTTGCTGACGTATGGCGGTGAGGGTAGCCTCTCCGAACTCATCGCAGCTCACCTAGGCTCTCACTTGGACTTGCCCACTGATCCCACCGATTGGAATGCCGATATCTGTGAAGATCATGGCCTCGCAGCAGCCACTTCTCACGCTTATCTGTCCTACGAGCTGTTGAACGCGATGCACCTCAACTAGGAGGATGGCTGTAGTGCTCGGGAGTGTTTCGTAGCTACTACTACTTCTGTTGTGTTGCGTTGTGTTGCCTTCTCGTTGTTGTTTGGTCTTGTGTTGTTGTTGTCGTCTTGGTACTATAAATAAACTTATGTGGGAGATGAGTTATCTAGGTTTGGAATTCTAGGTTGTTGGTGTCCGTTGGCTTGAGTCTATGAACTCGTGCGTCCGTGTCATGTCTCAGGGCTTTGCTTTTCCTTGGTGTATTTGTGCTTGTGTTATGCACGTGTACTAGAAGATGATCTTATTCTTAGTGCATGCCTAGTTAATTTATTTAGAATTTGTCCCGTAGAAGCTGTGAATTTTTTCGTATTTGAATCCATCTTATCTTCATCTACTGGTGGCCTTCACTTTCGGTTGGGGTTCCTTCTTCTGTTTCCATTTCCATGCTTAAAAATTGCAACCAAAATCCAGACATAGAAGTACTTCAGTGGTCTGTTTGTGGTTTCTGAAAGTATTCAGGGCTATTTGTAATTTATCTAGGTCTTGGGGGTTGCTTGTAATTGTTAAAAACTTTCAGCTGGTGGTTGTAAAGTTCTCAGGGTTTGTTTTATAAAATATTTTTGGGGATACATATTTGTAATTTTTAAAATATTCATTGGTTTTTTGTAAACTCAGCTCGGGGACGGGTGCGTCTAATATTTTTTTAGACTTTCAAAGGCTTTCTGTAAAACTATTAAGGAGTTGCTTGTAACATGGTTTCTTCTTGAAAACCACCTTATGCTTGCTTGGGGACATTTTATGAAAACCATCTTATACTTCTAATTTATATGTAGACCACCCAAATAGAATGTTTTTGTTCCCAATTTAGAAAAAAAATTTGCTCCATAGTGGGGTCACGTGATTGATTGGAACGGAAACTAGCTTTTAGGTTATTTATGTATAAGTTAGAAATATAATGTCGTTCGCGTAAAATGACCTTAAATATGAGATGGTTTTCATAAGAAAACCCTTTGTGCTATTTTAAAGTTTTCAGAAGAGTGCTTGTTATTTATGCAACTTGTAGCTGCAAAGTGAGGTCAGGTGGTTGATAGGAACGAAAACTAACTTTTTACGTGGTTTATGTATAAATTAGGAATATGACGTGGTTTGCGTAAAATGACTTTAAATATGGGATGGTTTCCAGAAGAAAACCCTTTGTAATATTTTAAGATTTTCAAAATAGTGCTTGTTATTTACACAACTTTCATGGGGCTAGCAATATAAATTTCAACGAGCTAATTGTAAAACTTTTAAGGGGATACTTGTAATTTTTAAAGCTGGGATTTTTTCGATATCTACAAGGAAAAATTAACAACCTTAGAAAGTAATCTGAAAGATTCAGATGTAACTATAAACATTACATGAAACATGTATCTTTGTTATCAGAAAAAGATTGATCGATGCATATTTTCCAATCGGCTTGAGCTTGGAAATTAAGAAAAATTAATTTACAGTTATTTCAGAAATGAAACAGTACATGAAAGTAAACATCACCCACTTGGACCTTTTTCCAATATACTTTCCTTTTGGCTTCGGAACTTTTCAGCAGTTACACATGCTCAGAGGCAGAGGGAGTAGCATCACGTGTTTCTCTCCCCTATATCCATTGTAAATCAGGAATCCTGCCTTAAGCTAGGACCATACTCGTCCTTTATTTTCCTAGTTAAGGGCCAACATATTTCTCCAAAGACCATACTTTGAGTAATCTTTTTACTAATTCTGTGCATTCTGTTTACAAGCCCATACCCTGGTCTTGTGTTGTTGTTGTGGTCTTGGGACTATAAATTAGCTTTTGTGAGAAGTGTTGAGCAGCAGTTGAATATATGAGATCAGGTGTTATAGAATATTTGTATACGTAGCTGGTTAGTTGATCCTTCATTAGTTTGGTCGTGACTGTCCTAGTTCTAGTCCCAATTTTATTTGTTGTTCATCTGCTAATATTGTTGTAGGATCTTGTTTGCTCCTAATTAATTTTGACCGTCCTATGTCCTGCATGTGGTAGTTGTCAAGCAAGATAACTCTTGTGAGACCCTGTTATTGAGAGAGAGAGAGAGAAAGAGAGAGGAGAATGAAATCAGTACTTATATACTTATAAGTATCTATCATACTTTCCAACAACTCAATCCGACTGGCTTGTTCAGTTTAGGGACTTGGGTTTATTTTTATTTCTCTTTTCTTCCTAAGTTATTGATTACTGCATTTCTTTTTTGTAACTGAAGTTTTTAGGAGATATTGTAACTGTTAGACACATAATTGATAATAATATTTTACCCAGGATAAACAATTTGGAGGAGGATAAAATTATTCTATTAATATTTTTCTTCTTTTCTTGACTCCTTTCAATTTACAAATTAACCACACACACATATATACTACTACAACGACTCACAGATTTCCTAACAAAGACTCTTACATTTCCCAATAGCATTCATGCATCTACAAATTCATGCATTTAAATTTTCATGCATTACATATTCACGCATTTGACTCCTCAAACAACTAAATGTTCTTCTCAATTCCCAATGTAATTTAATCAAGTTTACTTTCAACATTTCTCCCTTAAAGATGATCCTTCAATCATGCCAAGCTTGTCTCGCAATAATGTAAGCACGCCATGCTTCAATGGCTTAGTAAACATGTCAGCAACCCGATCTTGCGATTTCACGAACCCAAGCTCAACTTCCTCTCGTTCTTTACTTGATCGCGGATAAAATAATATTGAGTATCGATATGTTTGCTCCTTTCATGAAACATTAGAGTTTTTTAAAGTACAATAGTCGACTTGTTGTCAACACAAATTTTGGTCGGCTCTTCTTGTCTGAACTGAAGATCTTTGAGTAAGTTTCTCAACCAAAGTGCATGAGTATACCCGATGATGCAGCAGCATATCCAGCTTCACAAGTTGAAAGAGTGACTATCTGCTGCTTCTGTGAAGACCAGGTAAAAGCAGTATCACCGATAAAGAAAGTGTAACTAGTTGTACTCTTTCGATCATCAACATCTCCGGCCCAATCACTATCAGTATTTGCAACAAGTTCAAAGTTGTTAGAACTTAAATAAAACAAACCGAGATCTGTTGTACCTTTGATGTACTGGAGAATCTTCTTTGCTACCGACAAGTGTGAAGATTTCGGATCTTCCATGTATCTGCTCACGTGCCCAACACCATAGAGAATATCGGGCCTTGTGCAAGTTAGATAGCGAAGACTACCAACTAAGATTTTGAAATAAGTTGCATCAACTTTGCTTCGACCATCTTTCTTGAACAACTTCACTCCACATTCAACATGAGAACTTTCATGATTGCTATCCTTTATGTCAAACTTATCAAGAATTGTCTTTACATATCCCTCTTGAGAGATAATTCCATCTTGGCTTTGCTTCAACTCGATGCCAAGATAATAAGATATGAGTCCGATGTCTATCATCTCGAACTCACGAACCATGGAGCTTTTGAACTCCTCGAACATGTGTGGATTATTTACTGTAGAGATTAAATCATCTACCTACAAGATCAGTTATATACTGTTAAGTATCTATTATACTTTCCAACCACGTACTCAATCCGACTGGCTTATGCAGCTTATGTGTTTGGGTTTATTTTTATTTCCCTTTTCTTCCTAATATATTGATTACTGAATTTCTTTTTGTTATTGAAGTATTTAGGGATACTGTAGCTGTTAGGCACATAATTTGTAGTACAACTCCTTCCGAAAGTTGCAACAAATTAATATGATTCTAGAAGCATGTATGTTCCGACCTTTTACATGGATCTGATACATTGGCGACTTAAGTTTTTGTTTCAATGATATTGTACCCTAGTTCTTATGGTGTCTTACGTAGTAATTACATAAATAAAAATAATAGTTCAGTGATGTGTTTTGACACAATCCAACACTTTATACATAGTTCCACAGTTAACCTTCCCTATTTACTAAGTGGGTTATCTGGCATTCAGATCAGATGCATGTATGAGTTCTTCAGTGGACATGAGCATTTGTGACGGAACTCGATTACCTTGTTTGCTAAAAGGCTGGGCATGATCATAGAGGTAACTAGTTTTTACTCAAGAGATGGGAATTGAATGATCATATATATAGGTACATAGTTTTTACTCGCACGGGATTTAATTCTATAATGTTGCTGTATTTATAAACATAATCATAAACTAATAATTAATACACGAGAACTTTGAAGGTTTCATAGGGACTTTAGTGGAGAAAATGGCTAAATAGCTCTTGAAATGGCTCTAGGTGAAATTCGCCAATGATGGTCAGGGACCAAGTTTGTTATAGTGAGCTTTACCTGAATTATGGGCTACACAGCCCACATGGACTATTTAGACGAAGCTTACCCTAGGTGAACTTTGATTGAAGCTTCACTTTAAGCTAGTTCACATTAATTTGGGCTTGATCTCATAAATCTGACCTGAAGATGCCTTTTAGCTTGAGCCGGAGTCCGACATAAAGATGTCTTTCAACTTAAGCCGAAGTCCAAGCAGAAGACATATTTCAACTCGACCACGAGTTTGACCTGAAGATGTCGTTCGACTCAACTAGGAGTCTTCAATTCAGGTTGCGTGAACCAAAATTTAGCATATAGCTAAGTTTGCATAAGACTTGAGCGAACTTCATCGTAGCTTGGGTGAGCTTCGCTATTGGCTTATATTTAAGCCCTTTTGATTTGATTATGTGTTTAGCCCTTAGGTGTCCACTTCTTGAGCTTGTGTTTTGGTCGAGTACCAAACTCATGTTATCTGCATTAGGTATCAATCTAGAGGAGAGCTTATATGTTTGACCATCTACAAGACACCCCCAAAGTTTTTTAAGATTATGTATTTGGCTTTTAGTAGGGATCGAAATATTTTGGATAATAGCCAAAATTGTACTACTAAACGTAGCTTCAATTGTCTTGTTTAGGTTGGATACATTTCCTTCTAATTGCTTGTATGCCTGAAGTAAAATGCAATAAGAATGCGTGGAGCTTTGAAACTCAAGCTCTGCATAGGGCAATTCAGAGGCTTCGATGGTGCTCGAGGAAAGATCATTGGAGCTTCACGAGTGAGGACTCAGAGAGTGATTAGGTTCCACAAGTGTGAGCTCAAAGAGTGATTTGATGTCATCTGTCTTCCTAAACCTAGACACTTGTCCTTGTTTGTTTGTTTTCTTTTTGTTCCTCAATTGTCATATAATTAGAAGGATAGGAATATACCAGTCTAGTAGTTTGAGGAATAAATTATGTGTAGAAAGAAGGGTTTATGATCAATAATAAAGTGAAGTCTTTGTTAAATTATTCTTCCACATATATTTGGGCTTTGCATAGTCTGCCCCTTGGACTCAAAGTGAAGCTTAGGCTTTGTATGTGATTTTTCAAGTGAAACTTTTCATGGATTAGGTGAAGTTTGCTTAATTTTGAGTCTTTGATGAAGTTTGATGAGTCAGTTGTTGAAGTTCGTTTGGTAGCTGGGCGAAACTTCATGGGTCAATTGACGAAGCTCGCTCTGATGAATTTCGGATACTCAATCTTTTTGCCTCTTGGTTTTAAAGAAAACTATCTATAATAGCTTAGCTCTTTCTGCTAACAACTTCACAAAGAATTTTCTTTTGATTTAGTGTAACGTTAACGTATCATGTGAAGCTTGGAATTGTCAACAACTCCGACGGGAGAGTGACTGAGTTGTGGGATCAACTTGTTGATATAAAGAGAGGAGTTGATGGAGATGTAATATTAACCAATCAATGAAGTAAACTGACAGAGTTGTGATGTTAACATATCAGGTTTTGTAGAATGACTACTATCTAGAGGTGTATTGTTAACATAATAGTACCATAGAGTCTACCAGAGATGTAGTGTTAATGTGTCAAATAAGATGACCGACAAAGGTGTAGTGTTAGCCTGTCGGACTTCAAAGAGTCTAAGCCTGTCGGACTCCAAAGAGTCTAAGGAATAACTACTATTCAGAAGTATCGATATGAGAAATTGGCGAAGGTGTAATAGTAACAGATCAATTTCAGAGGAAAGGACTGATGTAGGCGTCAAAAATTAACTATAGGTTACCGCACAAAGCTCGAGACAAAGAGAAGGCGATGAACGTTATTATCTGAGTTAAAGAGGATCGTCCGATGCCATGAAGAAGCGAACAAGCACATGAAGTGAGTCGGCGAAGCGTACGAGTCAACGGAACGTGCGAAACGACGAAAACTACGGACAAACGACCTCGTGTTTTGCACTTGTAGTGCGACATGGTGCGAAACACTAAGAGTGTCTTAGTGTTTCACACCTGGTGTGAAACACACGACCTGTTAGGACTCCTGGGATGCGTTTCGGTAGTTTTGGATCTGTTTCGATGGTTCCGGAACCTCCACAACTGCCTTGAGGTTATCTTTAAACGTGAGAGAGCTGTTAAAACTACTGCTAACCGAAGACAATGTCAAATCTTGAGTTTTTATTCGAAAACTGGGCATCCAGAAGTCTATAAATACAACCCTAAGGCCCTTATGCACGGGTAATCGAGAATTTTGAGCTTGAGGCGAGTTGCTGACCCTGTGAGAGGAGGAGCATGAATTTCAGATCAAAAGAAGATGTTCGCATCAAAAGTCGGTTTGTTCATTGCGGGACTCATTATAACTTCAGTCGTTACAATAAGTTCAAAAAAAAGAAAGACTTTTTATAAGTCATTTTACACAATGAAAATGAAAAAGATTACAACTTTCTGAGAACACACGCAGAGAGATTGTTTATCTGTCTTCTGCTTGTACCGGATCTTTGCTGGTGTCGGGGTTTATCCGTGGACCACCAACTAACTAGATCCGAATAAAAATTTCGTTGCCTCGCAAAGGAGACAAGAAATTGAAGTGACTATCTCGGCAACAGCGAGACAATCACTCTTCTCGAGAATCACAGCCTTGAGTGTTTTCCCTATAATTTTCTGGTCCGATCTCAGAATGATGCAATTCAAAGTGCGTTGGAAAGCCGGAGAAGAGATCTACAATCTACCATGGGTGAATCATATGTGGAGTGGACGAGACACGAGTGGCGCTTCATCTTTCATGAGTGAAACGTAAATCCCGATCGGATCGTCTGTTCATTATTCTGTCGTCCCGTTGATTCGTACGCTTCGTCGACTCGCTTCATGCGCTTCTCGGTGTCAGATAATCTTCCTTGACTTAGATAATAATGTTCATCGTCTTCTCTTTATCTCGAGCTGTGTGCGGGAACCTATAGGTAATTTTTGACGCCTACAGATATCCCCTCCAAAGTGTTTCAGTCGGTGTAAAAGAACCTAAAATATTTATTGACTTCTTTTATAGAAGAGCCTGAAATACTTTGGATGTTATAGGCTCAACCTTCAGTTGGTGTAAAAGAACCTACAATTGGCTTTATTTATTGACTTCTTTGATTTTCAGTCTATTCAATATTTTGTCGAATAGCTAAAATTCTTCCGGCGCTGCATTTATTGTCTGACCGTTGTTGAAGTCTCGAACTAAAACTAGTATGTTGATTTCCGATTTTAGCTCGTGTCATGTGTGTGTGTGTGTGTGTGTGTGTGTGTGTGTGTGTGTGTGTGTGTGTGTGTGTGTGTGT
>BQKN01065236.1:422462-443480 GCA_022839385.1 Asparagus kiusianus
TCTCTTTTGAAACAAAGCTTGAAACAAGGCATTAAACACCTCTTAAATACTTTGTGAACTTAAATAATCAATTCTATTGGTTGGTCAGAATGTTTAATGCACTGGGGTATTTATAACATCCTAAAACATCAGCAAGAACCCAAGTAAAAAGCCCAAAAAACCAGAAGAAGACAAAACCAGAAAGTAGCCGTAACAGTGTTATGAGTCGACTCAGTACTATTCATGAGTCGACTCATAAGTAACCGTTACAGGCTAAAAAACAACTTATGGGTCGACTCATAAAAATCATGAGTCGACTCATAAACCATGGGTCAATTCATAAGATCATGGGTCGACTTAGTAGAAACAAAACTCATTTTTCAGCATACTTTGTGAGTCGACTTATGACAGTCATGAGTCGACTCAATCTGATGGGTCGACTCATCAAAGTCATGAGTCGACTCAGCAGAAACAAAATGTAAACTACGCAGCAGTTTGTGAGTCGACTCAATACTGTTCATGAGTTGACTCATAAACATGTACACGAAAAATTTTCAACTTAGAACCTTGTTAAAAAAATATCAAATAAATTCTAAAAAATGTGAAACTTTAGGAATAGTTTTTAAACATGATATTAAACATATTTGTGAAGAAATTTTGACAACATCCACTGTGTCGCCAACTGTGAGACAGCTTCTCGTGTCTTCTGACGATTTTGCCAAATTCTGAGGGGTCCACATGGATCCATAACTGCTTTGGAACGTTCATTAACGTTAATGGATGGTTATAGCCGAGAAATACGTCCACTACCCTCGAGAAACGCGGTATTAAAGTGGTGGGGTGACTGTTACAAACTGGGGGAACCACTCCTTTGGCCGAGACAATAAACATTGTCTCGCCCAAAGGAGATAACCACCATCAGTTGTTTTCGCTTCTTTTTTCGACGGTTACTGCTTCTAATGGCTATAAATACTCTTTGACACACTTGTGGACAGAGGGGGAGAGGGACTAAAGACCAAGGATTGGCACAAGAGCAGAGACGAACTTTTAGCGAATTTTGAGAGCAAGAGAGAGAGTTGTAGTCCACTTTCAAGCATCCTCAAGAGCCTTCGTTGTTTCCTCGAGTTCAAACTTAGATTTGTTCTTGAGAAAAGTGTTTATCTTACCTTGCTAAGATATTCACTTTAGTTCTTGTTTCCACGTCAAAACATCAACGTCAAATCTTCTTCGCATCCGACTTGAATCGTTGATTCGGTGGTCCACGGATTACGCATCCCCGACACAGTCAAAGATCTCACGCAAGCAGAGGCTTCTACGTAGGAGTTTTTTCTTGTGTGTTTCTAGGAAGCAACAAATTTTGTTTCCTTTATAAAGAGAAGTTTTACACGTGTAAGACCCACTCTTTTATTTTATTAAACGATTCAATGGAAGCTGCAATGAAACTTGTTCCCTACGCAAACATTTTGTCCTTATGATACTATCAAGATGATATTCATAGAAATATATGATATAAGCATTAGAAAAGATAAATGCGTTTTTGCTATTCTTTTTAAAAGCGAGGTGTCAAAAAAGGGAGGTATATCTTACCTCTATTAGGAAAGTATGTTTGTGCCTTGAATAGGTTAAAATATTATAATAGAAATTGAAAGAGAGAAATGTATTTTGGAGAGTCGTTTTTAAGTGACGGATTATCTGAAAATAGAAGGATATGTTGTGCGTACAAACCTAGTCTTTGATAGGAGATGATGCTAGGTGGGGGTAACTAAGATTACAACATCGTACCAAGAAGCTTTTTTAAGGCTAAATTGCACTAAATTAGCTCCGGTTTTACTAACTTAGCACTTACATGCTCTTACTTGTTTTTAAAACATTTGTATACCTTGAGTTTTTTAAAATTGTCATTTTAACTATTCTTTGTTGCGCAAATATGAAAATTTTGATCCGAAAGGTCTACCATAACACTCATAATATATGCTAATTTTGTAACTTTCTAGCTAATAAATTTTGTTGAGCTTACTATTAGATCTGTCTAAGTTTTATTTCAAATAGAACAAGAATATGTGTAAATTAGAAATTGGCTAACGATAACAATAAATATAACAAATATTAATGTTTAAAAAACTTTAAAATTAATATGTAAATAAATATCATATAGAAACTTTTGTGTGAAATTTTTTATCAAGATTGTTCTCGTCGAGTTTTTCTTGTCGGAGAAAAGATCACATGATGCAATCATCCCAGAAGTCAGATGCATGTATTTTTAAAACTAACAAGACTCGTTCGCTCCCCGTAGGTTGGCTATTATTTTTATAAAGACACATGTCTTATTGATGATTTTTCTCTTTTTAGACATTACAGTGGGGGTGTCCAACGTTATTTTATCTTAAAAACTATTAAAAAATATAACGACAATTAAGTTAAGCGTAGGGGGTGAAAAACGACAACTTCAAACTAGAATACTTTGTATTTGAGAAATATTCATGAATGTTGATCACATATTAAAATATATTCATTCTGCTGAAGAATTTGATTTTCAAATAATATTTGAATTTATAAATGACAATTTCTTCTTTATAATTATGAATATGCACAATTAATTTGAATAATTCATTAGTAAACTAATTTAAAAAATTTTGTCCTTCAAAACTAATATATAGAACTAATGTATAAATGATATGTTGATTCCAAATATAACAACATGTGCATAATCATGATTAAATTTTTTAAACAAATACTTGATAAGCAAACGAATCGAATGTACATCTGTTTGAATTCTATTCGTTAATGAATTTGAATATAAAAAAAGTATTTATTTGGTGTTTGAATGAACCATTGAATCAAATATAGCTAAATAGTTACTCGAACAGTTAACGAACAATTTAATTACTTGGTTCGTTCTCCACCTAGTTGAAGGGCAAAATCTATGGTAAGAAATAATTCGAGAGGAAAATAAATAATTTAACAATTTAGAGGGCAAATTAAGAAATATACACGATATGAGAGGTATGTATATGTGTGCAAAACAAACCTTTCGGCCATGTTTGGCAAAAGATTAAATAAGAGGGATTAAGGAATACTGTTAACATAATCAATCTATTCGATAAGACTAAATTATTAACTTATTACATAAGTTTTATTTTAGCACGTGCGATCATGTTAAGCGTTTAAAAATAATAAAGATTTTGACTATTTCTTTATAAATATAAGAGTTAACTCTTAATCATTCTAAATAAGAGTGTTAGCAAACCTCTCATTTCAAAGGTTTAACTCATTTTAATCCCTCTAGAGAGGTTAGCTTAACTTTTATAATACATTTTTAGCGGTTGACAAATTATAGACGGCTAATTTATATGAGGTTAAGAAGGCTTAATTACTTAACCCGTTGACACCTTCTAAATTCTAAAAATGGCAAGCCACTGGGTTTTAGTGAACGAGTACAGCGATGTTAGCCGCACGTATAGATGAAGGGGCCTATCTGTAATGGGTATCTATGTAAACTTCATTAATTAATATAGCCCATATAATAAAACTTCTAAAACACTGAAAAGCAATTCTCCAAACGCTCCGTTATTCTCCCCCTCAAGCGCTTCCATGGCCCCATCCTCAGCCACAAGAAGTTTGAACTTGCAAGAACCTCTCTGATTTGAGGGACCACTATGCAATTATCAAGATTTAAGAGACTAATATGTAATTTTGGTAAGGGTCTAAATGTATAAAAACCCTAATTAATACAACCCACGTAATAAAACTTCTAAAACCCTAAAAATAAAAAATAAAAAGCCCCCAAACCCTCCGGTATTCTCCACCTCAGGCGCCTCCATGGCCCCATCCTCGAAACCCTCTGCCGACGGAGCGGCGGCGATGATCGGCGTCAGCCCCAAGAAAGACCAATTCAAGCCCCACCGCAAGAAGTCCCACGGCGGCGGCGGCAATTCCAAGAAGAAATCCGGCGGGTTTCAGTCGATGGGCCTGATTCCCGCCGTCTTCCGAGGGGTCATGAAGAAGGGGTACAAAGTCCCCAGCAAGATCCAGAGAAAGGCCATTCCTAAGATTCTCGCTGGCGCCGATGTGGTCGCCATGGCCCCGACTGGATCGGGGAAGACGGCGGCTTTTCTTGTTCCGATGCTTCAGAAGCTGAGGGAGCACGCGCCCGGTGCTGGGGTCAGGGCGCTGATATTGTCGCCGACGAGGGATTTGGCCATTCAGACCTTGAAGTTCACTAAAGAGCTCGGCAGATACACTGGTTTGCTCTTTTATTATTATTATTATCTTTTGTTGATTATCTATTTTTGCATTAGGCATCACTGAAAATATTAGATTTTGATGACAATATGCTAAGCATGTGTTAGTCTTTTTCATTTGAAAGAGAAGTAGAGAACGCTAGACAGTGAAAAAACTGATTTTTGAATTAGGAACATATAGAATTTGGTGGCGACATGACAATGAAATGTTTGAATTCACCAAGGAGCTTGGCGAATTCACTGGTCGCAGCTCAGTTCTGGTTAGTTTTTTTTAAATATAATAAATCTTACGAACACAGTGATCTTTTAATGAAGCTACAAGCTGGTGTTTATTCCCAACTTTTTTTTTCCTCCAACCTAGTTTTGTATATACTGAGCTGCAATCTTTTTCATGAAAATGAAAAAAATTCAGAATTTTGGAATTTAATATTTGAATACTAAAAAAGTAGATGGATTTAGGCCCTTACAACTGAGTTGCACTTCACGGCCCGAGACCTGTCAACACATGCCCACAACACCTTCTGGGCGTGTGACCTGTTGGACAGCATATGTACAATGAATCAAGGATTGATCTTAATCCATGCACATATACTTAAGTCCTCAAACTGGATCTTTGTATAGACAGTGAAACTGCATCAAATCGCAGGAAATCACAGTATAACATCAAGACTTGCAGAACTGAAGTTTTTAAACATGCTAAAACAGAGTTCAAGGAACAACATATTAGCAACATGCAAACGATGTCACAGACAATGTACCTGGTCTCTTGAAAGTGGAACAACATCCTGAGATGTTTATTATCAAGTCTACTTCATAACTAGAGTTAGGTAGCATGAGATTCCACATCCTTGGGACCTAGCACACTGTTTATGGCATCGTTTTCCTATTGCTACCATATTGTTTCTTGGACTCTGTCTTACCATGTTTAGAGGCATCACTTTCGCACTATTTGCTGCTGTACTCTGATTTTTTGCCATATGTTGTGCTTTGATTGTGTAAACAAATATCTAGTTTGATGTATTTACATGGATAGAGCTAGTTCCTTATAGTATTGACTTGGTCACGTGCTTGACAGATAGGGGTGGTAAAAAATATCCATATCCAGGAATATGTGCGTATTTGTATTCTATGTGCGTATTCGTATTCGATAGGATACAAGTACGCTTACTAAAATCTGTAACCAATAGGATATGGTTACATATATGGTTATGTTGTGAAATATTTGATTCTGTATCTAGAATATCCGAATACATGTTGATCATACGGTTGCAGTTGTTTTAATTCTTAGATTAAAGAATTTGAGACCAACTATGATGATCAAAGGATATAATGTTAGTTCAGATATATAATGAACGCTATTGTATCATACAAACTATATATATTTTGATATTATTTCGTCTTCTCGTATCTGTTTTGTGTCGCATGCATACCTGCATATATGTATCAACATGTATATCTGTATCCGTTTTTGGCTTTAGCAGATATGGATATGAGTTTTCCTTACCGAGACATATCCGTATCGTATTTGTGATTGGTAAGCGAATACGGATATGGTAAGTATCATATCCGAGCCGTATTTGAACCATTAACATCCCTACCAACAAGTGTTGAGTGGTCTCAGGGTGTGACACTGCAGCTTAGTTGTAAGAGCCTAAAAATCCATCTGCTTATTCGCTTATTCAGTTATTCAAATTATAAATGTTATAGTTCTGAAATTCTTTAATTAAGAAGATTGCACCTCAATATAGACTAATATGGCCCAAACTAAAGACTATAATATTACTTAGCTAGTGCATTTAGTGGCCTCTATTGTATCTGACAAAACCATCTCGATCCATTCTCTCTCATTTGTCAATAAGAGCAATCTCTACCTGACATTTTGATGACAACATGCTAGTACTGTATCAAATATGCTATTATTAAGATGAATATGGTATAAATAATAATTAGTTGTATTTTCTCTTGATTTTTCATGATTTCATATGGAAAAGAAGGCTACATCTGGTTTCATAGACAAAAAAGTGATTTTTTCTTAATCGGGAACCTGTGACATAAAACTCTGATGATGTAAAAGAAGTAATAATTAACATACCTAAGAATAGTTTCTTGAAGTTCAACAAGAAGCTTGGCAGATTCATTGGTTAGCCTTCAGTTTATTGTTTTATTTGTTCACCGAAAGGTGATAACGATACTTTGATGAGAATACACTAATCATGTTTTAAATATGCAACCACTAAGATGAATATGGTATAAATCATAAATTTTTTAAAACTTTGTGTATTTTTTTGATGTCCTCTCACATTAAAAAGAAGAAGAATTGGATATTTGTAGAGCCTAAATAACTGATATTTTTAAATTAGTATTCATACGACAGAGTTTTGATTTCATAACTCATGGTTTAAAGCATCAAGTATGAGAAGGCAAAACAAATAATTTGAATGGAGATCTCTGAAAAATTGATGTTTTGATGAGAATATGCTAATATTTTACCAGATATGCAGTCACTAAGATGAATGTGCGATAAATCTTTATTTGTTGTATTATCTGTTGTCTTTTCATGTAAAAAAGAAAGCTAAATTGTGCATCCATAGAGCCAAAGAAAGTGTTTTTTTCCTTCTTGGAATTGGGAATGCATGACATAGAATGACATAGAGTTTGGTGGCATAACTGAAGGCATAAAAACAATCATTTCAAAGGAGGATGTAAAAATGCATTTCCTTATTTTTGTTGTTGGATTATTATAGTATTTTGATAATTTGTTTATTTATGTAGACCTTTGCACTAGCCTTTTGGTTGGTGGAGATAGCATGGAAGACCAATTCGAAGAGTTGGCACATAATCCTGACATAATTATTGCGACCCCTGGTCGGCTCATGCATCATCTCGCTGAAGTTGATGGAATGTCTCTCCGCACCGTAGAATATGTTGTGTTTGATGAAGCTGATAGTCTCTTTGGCATGGGGTTTGCTGAGCAATTACACAAGATCCTTCTGCAGCTAAGTGAAACTCGACAGACTTTACTCTTTAGTGCCACCTTGCCTAAAGCCCTCGCCGAATTCGCTAAGGCCGGTCTCCGTGATCCAGAGCCCGTGTATCTTAATGAGGGAATTAGCCCTGATCTTTCGCTAGCATTCTTAACTGTGCGCCCTGAAGAGAAAATTGCTGCCTTGCTGTATTTAGTGAGGGAGCAAATCGGTTTGGACCAACAGACGCTGATCTTTGTTGCTACAAAGCATCATGTTGAGTTTCTTAATGTTCTTTTTAGAGAAGAAAATATTGAGCCTTCTATTTCATATGGTGAGATGGATCCAGATGCTCGAAAAATCAATGTCTTAAGGTTTAGAGCTAGGAAGACTATGTTGCTTATTGTGACGGATATTGCTGCGAGGGGTATTGATATTCCATTGCTTGATAATGTTGTAAATTTTGATTTCCCTTCAAATCCTAAAATGTTCGTCCATAGAGTGGGTCGAGTAGCTCGAGCGGGTCGGACTGGTACAGCCTATTCGTTTGTCACACCAGAGGATATTCCTTATCTATTAGACCTCCATCTCTTTCTCTCGAAGCCTCTTCGACCTGCTCCAACAGAGGAAGAGATCCTTCAGGACATGGAAAGAGTATATTCAAGAATCGATCAGGCACTTGCAAAAGGAGAAACAGTATATGGACGGTTTCCCCAGACTGTTATAGATCTTCTTTCTGATAGAGTTCAAGATATAATTGATGCATGCACTGAATTGATAACATTGCAAAAGTCATGTACAAATGCGTTTCGCTTATATACAAAGACTAAAGCTGCACCTTCAAGGGAGTCCATAAGAAGAACAAAGGATTTGCCTCGTGAAGGGATGCATCCAATGTTTAGAAGATTACTGGGATCCAATGAGTTGACAGCACTTGCATTTTCTGAACGTTTGAAAGCATTTAGGTTTGTGCTAATTAAGTTATTCATGAACCCGTTATTCATTTCATCTATACTTTTGAATATGTTGTGGGCCTCCTATCCTTATTGTCCATTCTTGGGGTATCCTTTTGATTTGCTTATTTTGCATTTTATGGGGCTAATCATCATTCCCAAGTTAAAGACTAACTGTTCTTTTATGGTTAAATGTATGCAGACCAAAGCAGACCATTCTAGAGGCTGAAGGGGAAGCTGCTAGATCAAAGCATTCACAAGTAATAGAGCATATAACTTGTCTGTCATTTGATATTCTGCATATAATATGTGTTAAAATATTTGGTTGTATTCATTTTGTGCTTCTACATTTGTTTCTACTTTTTAAGGTTAAAGTACTGCAGCAAAGTACCTTGAAAATTTTCTTTTTTGGTCTCATCAGTTATTTGCTTATTGTTATTACTTTTGAGTATAAGGGTATTCAGTACTGATTTCCTGAAGTTTAGAATTCTGATTCCAAAATACGGACAATCAAATCCTGAACTCAGAGTTTGAAGTACTAAAAAATCAAGTTCTCTCCAATTGTTGCAGCTTTCAATGACTGGTTATTTATTGTTTTTTTACAGCTTTGCGTTTAGTAAAAAGTATACTTTATTTGTTATAGGGTCCAAATCAGTGGCTTGATGTGATGAGGAAAAAAAGAGCAATTCATGAGGAGGTGATCAATATGGTGGAGCAGAAGCGATCTACAGATCAACAGAAGGTATACTTTATCTCTGGATCTGGTTTGAAATTTTCAATTTTGAATTAGTTGTTTTGATGCATTCTATGAAGGGAATGTGCATTCAAATGTTCAGTAATACCAATATGCTGTTGGGAATCCTTTGATGCTTTAACTGTTTTTATGAGCTAATCTGATAATTGTTCCAAATGCTTTGAATTTTTTGATGTAGCACTTTGATAAGAATATCCCATGCGAATGTTATGTTGAAGTATAATCTCATCCAAATCTTTATCTCATCGAAATGGAGTTCGCTACGTACAATTCTAGATCTTATAAGTGACTAATTTTCTTAGTTATCTTATTTTTAAGATTAGAAAGTAAATCTGGACGCTTAGGCTGAAGAAGCACTTAAAAATATTGAATCTAAAGAACAGGAGCAGATATGCGAGCGAAAACATAGTAGGGACTGTGATATTGCGTCCCTCTTTGAAAGCAAAAAACAGAACAACCCCTTTCCCCTGCTGGAAACAGAAAGAGCCTAAGTGTATAAAATTGTCAGCTTCAATCAATTCAATGTTCTTGGTGTTACAAAAGTCTTCCGAATTGACAATGTCACCCTCTCTTGTGGGGTAATTATAGTTTTTCCTTGTTTGTTATTTACATGTTCTATTAGAAAATCAACTCTTGCTCTCATCAGTTTTCTGAAGCGACCAGCATTATTTGACTGTATTCCACAAACATATTCTGTGGTCCTTCACTCTATATTGGAGATAGTGGACATTAATCACCTAATATGTAAACGTTATATGCTAATCATGATACTTGATTATAAGACCATAGACTGGTGCTTAAATCCCGTTCTAAAAGACATAATGACTATTCCAATCTTAAATATTTACACCCTTCCCAAAGAGTTTATTTTTGACTTTAGAAGAAATAATATTTCTAATAAAAATAAGGAATTTCTTCTCTTCAGGCCCAGTAAGAGGGATTGATCTGTGTTATCTCAACTTACTATCTTTAGAGTGTGAGGAGGTAGAGGCAGAAGATTTGGAACCTCTATTTCATCTCTTTCTATACATAATCTTTATTTTTTTCTTCGAACATTATCAAGACCCATAAAAAACATACCGAGCTTACTCAGTTCCGTGATGATGAGAGAAGCCTGTACAACTGTTTTAAAGGATATGGCAGTAAACTTGAAAAAGGATAGCTAAAAGCAGCAGCAACAGCTAACAAGGTAACATGTAGCAAGCAAAGCTGAAATTAAGTCTTAACCAAGAAAATACGCATTGACCAGTGAGGATGAGCAAAAAGGCATGAACTGTGTTAATGTATTTAGGAAATGGATTTTTCGTCATAATTCACAGTGCATGGAGGAAGAACTGTCTTTGGGATTTTGCTAAATAATTCTCAAGGAGAATTGCCAGTTATGTAATTCCCTGTCAAATTACCTGCTAAAGAAACTCCCAGTGAAGATATTCCTACTCTTCTAAGCTTTGCTAGCAATATAATGCTATACCTCCTAGATGTCCTAGGACAAATGTTATGACACATGCTTTCCATTCTTCCTAGAAGTCTTACCTAAGTTTTATCAGGTTTCAGTGCTTGAATGATCCCATATATTTGTATCTAGCCAAATGATGGAGTTACTCATGGTCATCTGAATCGACTGCATTAGATTGTATGTCACTGTTCTAAACCTATCTGATTAAATCTGATATTGCTTTGGTTATGACTTCTGAGTCTATCTCATTTACCAAGGACAATTTTTATCTACAGAGCAGTTAAAATGGTGCTTTTATTGTTGTTCTTCAACATATTCAGATCTGTGTTTGTTCAGTTCTGTGGCTACTGTAAAATTCCATGAGAGATTCTAATTCTAGAACGGACAAGTAGGAAAGTACTAAAAGTCTAAAAGTACATATTCCGCAGGAAAATGCTTATAGGAAATGGTATGCGTGGAGTTCTCTCTTTAGTAGGCACATAATTATAGCATCTTTCATCCTTGATGCTTTTCCATTGATAATTGGATAAAGGTAGCTCAGTGTAGTACCTTTAAAGTCCTCTTAAACAGTGGTGATTGATTAACATGTTTCTGTTTCAGAATTATCTTCTGGATGACGTGATAAGGCACGTCACTGCTTCTGTGTTGTGTGATTATGTTTGCTGCAAGTGTTAGTTGTATATGGCAATAATCTGACCTGCTATCTATTTGGTCAAAGTGAAGTCCAGGGGAAGGTTGCCTGGGCAGTTGTATGCAATGCAGATGGCCATGCTTATGTATATGTGCAGGAGCACTATATAGTATATAGAGTTGGAAAAGCATGTGTGTTCATGAAGTTGGTGGCGTCGCATGATCTGTAGCTGGATAGTTGCTGATATTGGTCATATCTTAGTCATTATTAGATGATGATTCTTTATAATGGATTTAGAAGTCTGATTGCTTATCCTCTTTTTTGCTTAATTTATTTTCTACCTGCCTATATATCAGTGTCTACTTTTGTAAGTAGAACTTCATTTGGCTCTTAGATAGTATGAATCCTTACAACGTAAACCATCGATGTCGTTTATAATTTTCTTTTGAGGAAAAATAACTCGTCATCGATACTCTTGTTGCAGGAAGTGAACCAAAAAAGCACGCCGTCAAATGACTGGGATAAGAAAGGTTTTTTTTTTTTTGTTATTTTGTAAACTTCTGCATACCTGTCAACAATATTTTATACAGCTTTTGTTCCTTGGCCATATCATACTTAAAACACCATATGATGTATGAACTCTTCACTTCTTTTCTTCTTTACCATGCATCAAATTCCTTGGTACAAACGTACAATTCACAGACTTGAATTATTTTCGAGAACTAGTTTCTCTATATAATGAGAAGCTATATGCACTGGGTTTTTGATTTGTCAAGAACCAATATTTTCTCTAGCTGGATGCAATCTATATTGCAGATTTAGAAGATATAGGAAAGAAGAGGTACAAGATGTAGAAATATCTTCAAAATATATGTAAAATCTAAAAAAAAAAACAATTCTGATATGCTATAAGTATGAAACCTACAACAAGAAACTGGAATCGAAGTAGTGAAAAAGTTAAAAGGGAAACAATTGATATATATTCTTGAATTAGGGTTTACTTGGTTCTCTTTTAGTTAGGCTTAATCTCACTTTGGTACCCACCCACAACTTCACCTCTTGTTTTTAATTTGATACCCCCAAAGTGTTTTTTGACACTTTGATACCCCAAAGTTTCAATCCCATTTCACTTTGATACCCTCATCCGGATTTTATTAATTTTTTCTGTTAAAGTTGTATCAGCTGTGATACATTTACTGAATTATACCTCTCTAATGAAACATATTTCCTCCCTATAAATTTGTGAGTATCGTTTCTTAGCATGATGAGTTCTTATCCTGGTTATATACTTTGTGCAATTATATTATAGAATGGGGTAGGAGGAATTATCTTAAATCATAGGGGCGTAATTGACTTAAAAGCACATGGTATAATTTTAACAGAAAAATGAAGTGAATTCTTGACAGGGATATTAAATGGGATAGATACTTTGGGTATCTAAGTGTAAAAAAACCGCTTTGGTGTATCAAAGTTAAAAAATCGGTAAACTTTGTGGTACCAAAGTGAAAATAAGCCTTTTATTGTGCACTTGCATTTTTTGTTGAGGCTATTCATGATGATTGCCTGAGGTATGAGGAAGCATGAGGAAATTCACTAACGTGTTAATACATGATTGTGTGCCATACTGCCATGTGATCAATGTTGCACCAACACACATTGAAGGCTGGACATGGCGTCCGACATTTAAAACCTTGATGCCATGTCATCGATGTTGCACCAACAGTCCAACACACATTGAAGGCCCCTGTTTCTTTCTCATCATATTCAACAACAACAATAACAACAACAATGTGCATGATACTTGGTGAACATGCAACAAACATGTTCTCTATTGCGCATGCATATTGTGTTACTAAATAAGTTTTTGCATGTGCTTTGGATGTTAATTTTACATTGTGGTTATGGTGTTTAGTGTTCTTGTTTTATATGATTTGGGATTTTGGGTTTTTATGTTTTGATGTTATGAATTTTGAAGTTATATCTTATTTGTAATCTTGTTCTATACATGCACATCCACGTAAGAGACACAGAGTTGCCTGATGTATCCACATCCTAGTTTTGTTCTCCTCCAGGTTTTGCATATCTTTATATTAGCATATTACTATGTCTATGTCCCATTTCGGAGGCTATGCAGCATACCATGTGATACACTTGGCATGCCAGGGTTATGCCTGAATTAACACAGAAGTGCATGATGATGATTAGCTGGAAGGGAAACAATGTAGATCTATCAATTGCAAACATATTTCTCTTCTTTCTTTGTCTGGACGAAATATTTCTCTTTTTTCTTCAGTTTTCCCCTTTTTTCCTTGGTCCTTCTCTTCCCCGTAGTCTCCACGCCCCCCCCCCCCCCCCAACCTCTCTCCCTCCCTCCCTCTCCCTCTCCCTCCCTCCCTCCCTCCCTCCCTCCTCCCATACTGTGCAACTGCCTTACAATGACCTCGAAGAAAATCATATGAGCTGGCAGGAAGAACATCAATGTCCTTATGTCCCAAAATGTTGGGAAGTTGACCAGCAACTCTGAAAATCAAGTGCTACCGACTTGAGAAACATAGGAAAATAATTGGCATATTTAGAAAAAACGTAGCATAGTATTAAATGCATACTGGGGATGTTAAATTGTTGGTGACTACGTAGAAAACAAGTTTCTAGTTAGTGCGGAAGTAATATGACAGGCCATTTATAGCAACTTTATCAAATTGAAGATTCCATATGCAGAAGATGAGAACCAGAGAAAGAGGGAAAAACATAGACCCGACTGTGAGGTCTTTACTCGGAATTCCTTACTTTAGTGGCATCTGCTATCACTTTAATGGTTTGTTTCACTTAAAACTTTTTTCTATCAGGTTTCGGGCCGACATGTTTATTAAGCCCTTTGCAGGATGCATGTTAAATCTAGGGTAAGAAGACTGAAATTAATATATGAGTTGGATTTGTGTAATGTGTGATAGTGGATGCATCATGGAAGCGGATTGATCTTGCTGTGGTGGAAGGCCTTATTAGGATCAGGACACAGTACGTACCTTGAGTTAAGCAGGAAACATTCATGAGGAAATACATTAAAGAGCCGAATGGTGCAAAAGGGAAAAGTATTCTGGGAGGAAATGTCCTACATACTATGGGAAAAGGGATTCATGAAGCCAAGGCATTACTCAGGCATGTAACATGGGTATGAGAGTCCACGTGTCTACTAAATAGTTTGTAACATGTGTGTGAGAGTCCACATGTCTACTAAATATGTTGGTCACGGATCCTCCACAACATAACACAAGAAATGACTATATATGTTCGTAAATTGTGTCTGCATATGCATGAGTTTTCTTGCGGTTGTGCATATGCACTGGATTAAACAGTTGGTTGATAATTTGCAGAGCTGATTTAGGCATTCATTTTATGCAATCAAGAGTGTTCAGGTTAAACCATTGATGTCATTGTGGAATGCTAGCATCATGCCTTAATGCCTTAATGCATCATTAAAGTGTCATAAGCTGTGCTAACTTGTACTAATGCTCGAGTATGTGATACATCATGAACCTGAAATTTGGAAGTTTCATGAAAACATTGTTGCAGCCTCCAAAGTATCAGGCTTCTTTATTGTCATTATTACACAGAGATGTTAGTGCATTGGTGATATCATGATGGCATGGCTTAATGGGCTACTTAGTCACCAAGTAGCTTCTAGCATTCTAAGGCCAAAATGCATGACTCATCATTACCTAAGCTTGAATTATTCTGGAAACACTATACAGCCATTGAAATGATTGCCCTAACATTGTTGTTGATAAGATTATTCATTTAGCAAGTAATTGTTGTTTTAACTAGGGGAAAAAGATGCTTGAAAAGGGGCTGGTATGACTGCTAGACTACATGAAATTATGCGTTTATCATCAAAATGTCATTCTTGATCAACACTTGCGTGAATTTATGAAGTTGTCTTTGTGGATTTTTTTTCCTCTTCAGTTCTTTTTGGCTGCTGACGATTATCAAATTTGGCATGCTTTGTTTTTCGAAGTTAGTCAATTCAATATCTCGATTGTAGCTAACCAATCATGTGTTTTGGAGAATTGTGTTATTCTTCTTTCCAATTTGTTCATCCAGCATATTCAACAAGTACATAGTCATCATAATGTCTATGTTTGATTTTGATTATGTAGCTGTACTGTCAACTGTGTAAAAGTTATTCTTTGATTAATTTGCTTGTTGAATTTATTGCAGAAATTTGCGGTCTAAAGAGAAAGATACAGAGTTTTAAGGATGATGAGTACTATATAAGTTCCATCCCAACAAATCAAGTATGTGGTCTATATTTAGTGGTCAATCTTACTGCAAAAGGTCACACATTGTCACATTACACATTTAAAACAAGCATGAGGCATAAGTAGACTGGCTTCATAGATACACTGTTCCATTGATTTTGTTATTTGGATGTTGGCCAACTTTCTTTTTGTTTGGTTGTATTTGAAACTATGACTTCAAGATATGACTAACTGAACTTTCTTGTTGGAATTCTAGCATTTGGAGGCAGGGTTATCAGTTAAGAGCAATGAAGGTTTTGAATCAAACAGGTATCTTGTTACTCCTGTTTAATCTTTCTCTTATTATTATGATTTTATCATCAAACAGGTAAATGTTACTGACATTCAGATTCTTCTTTTGTTAAATTGTTATTAAGCAATTTCTTACTATTAGCTAGACAATTGCAAAAGAGAGCAGATTCTGGTGTAGTGTAGTATCAGCAGATCATCATAAAATAATAAAAGAGGAATGACTACGGTGCGTGTTAGAAGTTATTTACCTGCATTTCTTGGTAAGAATGCAGTTGCAGTTTCTAAAATGAATGGATAAGTCAAGAGAATGTAATATGTTGCAATATGTGGTTTGAATGGTTGATAATGAAGCATATAATATTAAGAAGTTCTGAACCTTCGTGATCGCTGATTTACTAAGTCATAGCTCTTACCGGTGGACTAGATCCTACTATAAAAGATATTATATGGCATTTACTTTAGGCCTGTTCCTGTGTCCTCAGTATTTAATTAGCATAGAGGTGTATATCTTTTTTAGATTGAGACTTGAGAGTCCTTAAATCTCTGGTAGTAAGGGCATCAAGCCTTTCTGGTGTTCTCATTCTGTGATCTCGTAATTTTATTTCTCCAGTACAAAGGTTTTTGTTTTGGTTTGTACTGGTTGACAGTCACTCATGGAGGGAAAGTATCCGAGGTCTTGAAAGCCCCATGGAAGGTAAAATTCTAGAAAAATGCTTGCTGATTTTAATCCAATTACACACACACACACACACACACTTTATCTGCATTGTTCTGAACTTGCAATTATCTACTCATTAGATGACCCATTATCCTTTTCCATCTTCCATAATTACTTTTCTTTTGATGTCTGTTAATCTATTTGATCCATAACCTTGAAGGTACTCTCGTTTCTGTTTACTAACCATTATGGCTTAAACAATTGAAAGTAAAAACTATAAACCTATTTTCATTCATGTGTAAAATGTTGGTTGAAACTATTTTTATGGTGCGGACAAATCTCGACTCTATTATGACTGTTGTTATAACCATTCATGTTGATGTATATAACTTATTTGATTATATCCTAAGTTCATATAAATTTTTATTCTTTAATTTTCAGATTGGATGCTGCAGTTCTTGACCTCGTTGCTGATGATAGTTCTGGTTTGCAAAAGCAAAAATCGAGGTATCATTGGGATAAGGTATGCTATATTTCAAAAGATATAGAATCATAGATGGTTTATTGTATGCCTTATTATAAATTTTTTTAATAGGAACTATTAACTTTTTTTTACAGAAAGGCAAAAAGTACATTAAGCTGAATAATGGGGATCATGTGACAGCTGCAGGAAAGGTATATTTTCAAAATCACTATTAATATTTTAGTGAAGGATGTTTGACTTCATTTAGTAGCACACTATCACTAGTATGGGATGCAACATTTTCCCTCCATTGTTTTTCTACTTGGGTGTAGATGCACTGGAAAAATGGATAAATAAATTTCAAATAATAGATTAAACTGAACTAGCTTTAGCTCATTTTGTAGTGGAAACAAAAGTTGGCAACTTAAGATATGTGGATGGTAGAAATGATAAAAAGAGAAAATATAAAGATGCTAAACTGCTTGAGTCAAGAAGTTAGGTTGCCAAAATCATATTGCAACTTTTTCCCTATTAATTATGGAAACACATCACACATCTAATTTGAATTAGATGAAATAATGGTTAGGACTTAGGAGTAATCTGACTTCTGAATTTTGGATTTGGACATTGTTGACACTGAAATCTGATTAGTCTTTGGTACTGAAATGCAGAATGTTTTAGAGACCTGGAAAAAACAACGAGTTGAAACACAATGGGGAATATATCATTTTCTTCCAAACAATATCAATATCAATAATCAATTTTCAGTCTTTTATTCGTAAAAAATAAAAAAACTGAAAAACAAGTACATGAATTACCTTGTTTGTAATTTAAACTGAGTGAGGCAATTGAAATTCCTCTCAGCTTGAATTTTGGTAAACATAAAATAATAGGATTCCTAATAATTCCTGAATAAAGGGGAAAAATTATAATATCATTTCTAGAGATAATTCGAATATTGTCCTAACCCTGTGCAAACTCTGACTAATAGACAATTCCTAAGATATTTTAAATTGTGCTTTTAGTATTAATTCCAAAAAGGTGTTTTAACTGTATTCTGTTATAATTTGATCTGCATCAGTTAATCTATTCTTATCAGTTATCATGCATTTGATTGCCACTTATCTTTTCAGCTACGTAGTCATATGTTAACCTAAAGTGACTATGTTGTTCATGGGCTATAAGGAGGCTATAAGGACATGGTCTTGAGCCTGCAATTCGTATTGCCAATTATCAAATTTTGACTTAGTTTATGTGGATATTAGTGACTCCCTTGTCTATCTAGCAAAATGACACTTCAAGAATCTGATATATTCTTTGTAAAGTAAATATAATAAGAGCTTCAATGATTAGAATAACTCAAATTTATCCCTCAAAAATAAATTCCATCTAATATACCCTTTTATATATCTACTTGTTTGTTTCTTTTTTATGACCATGATGATAGCTAATATGTACCATTGTTGATTCTTATGACTGATAGATCAAGACAGAAAGTGGCGCAAAAGTAAAGGCTGGTAAAACAGGCATATACAAGAAGTGGAAGGAACGTTCTCATAGACAGATTTCACTTGAAGGGAAGAATGTTTCTGACGAGGGAACTTCTCGTGCAGGTGATGTTATCTTCTTTCTCTATGCTTCTGGTCAAGTTCTATTCTGTTATCATACATATATATGAGTATGTCAAGTATGTCAAGATAAATAAGTGAATGTGTATACTTTATCAATTATTAGCTGTTTTCCTGTGTTAGGCTCAAAATATTAAATATCGGATATATCGGAACAATCGGACGGCCAAAATTCATATAAGATTGCGGAAATCAGGGATATATCGGGGATATGTAAAAAAATATCGGGTTGTCATATCAGATGATGATCATATATAGCATAACATTGTAATATGTAATCTAAACATATCTAGTGTATCTTAAACATAAGAAATTGCATTATAATTCATGAATAATGATATATGTAATATGCTTAGGATGACTAACCGATTGTAGAAGTTTGCTTCTCGATCGCATGATGAAACTTTCCAAGTGTAAAACATTCAAAATAAGAAAATAATGTTAGTCAAAGACTCAAAATAGAATACCAAACAAGGAAATGATGCAAGTAATAAAGAATCAATATTATATTGAGGTGCAATCACAAAATTCACAAGTTAACTTGGGATCTAATATTCAAGATTGTCAATATCCATAAAGAAATAAAGCAAAGCAAGCAACCAATTAAGTTTTAGAAGTTACACAGTCTGGTCATAATTGTTTATCATTATATCAATCCAAAATGACATAACCAAAATGAAGTAGAAGCAAATATGACTAAGATTAATCTTTTTCGGGATCCTCCGACCCATATGAGGACTCCGAAGGTGTTTCCTACTCGTCCTCTTCATCTATGATCGGCTCCTTTGATCTTAAAGATGATATCCCTTACTTTCTCTAGCTTTGGTATGTCTTTGTTCTTCCACTCTTTCTCCTCTTTTGATTAGCTCCCGATACTTTCGCGGCTTGCATCCAAGTTAATTGTTTTCCGGGGAACACTTCATCATCACTCTCTCCACTAACTTGATTTGGAGAGATCACCTAATGCGTGACCCTTTCTTTGTCATCGTGGCAAGTAGATGATCTCTATCCTTGTTAAAATGCTTGTTTTGAAGCTTTGCATTGAATTTGACAAAAAATAAGTCATGCAATTTCTTATGACTTAATCTATTCCTCTTCTTTATGTGAATCTACTAATTAAAACATTTATAGCACAAAGAAAAAAATTTGACTCAAATGTGCTCCAAGCCTCCAACACAATTAAAACTTAAAGAGATTATTATTACCATCTCAAATATACTCCAATTCCTCTCACAAGCCGAAGAGGTAGTGGTCAAACTTAAAATTCTCATCCCTATCCTCCTAAGGTCGGGTGTATCATTCCTAAAAAAAATACCACCATGTAACTAGTTAATTTAATAAATTTAAAATAATTAGCATTTTATAATAGATGTTTATGATGAATAATTTGAATGGAAATGCAAGTATACCGGTATTACTATTGGGCTTTTCAGCTTGGTTCACGGCAACAGAGCTCCTAAATGATCCTTTTCTATGCTGATAATCAGAGAGTTAAGCTCCAATCCTGTCAAAAGCGGCATCATTCTCCCCATAGAATCTATGCATACATTCAACAACACTTTGTATGAAGGTTCCATCATTTTTAATTGCTACAAAAGATGGATAGAAGAAGAAGGGATTGAGATAATATCCTGCTTTATGTAGTGGCTCCATAAGCTTGTCCTCCCATCTTTTATCAATCATCTTTTGTATAGAAAGATATTCTTTTCATTGTTGAGGGCCGTTTTTAACTCTTCCTTGGCCACCAACATATCTCCATAAATAAACCCCATAGACGACGTTTTATCACTATCCACTCTCAAAAACTTCACCAATAAACAATTGAAGGGAAAAATCAACATTGTCTCAAAGCTTGTTGCTTGCAATAATTTCAGCAACCTACAAAAAAGATACGCAAAAAATGCAATGATCTAAAAAACCTACTAGCCTACTATAACAAGGAAATGACTACTTTATAACTATCAAACTAAAATATTTATACCTTTTTGCTCGGTATCGTTGATGATAGACTACAGTTCATCAACTTGTCAGATATGAACATCTGCCGTATCTTATTTTTCTTCTTCCTCATCGACTGTAGAGATAGAAATGCTATAGCAAATCTCGTCGTCTCTGGTATTAATATTTTCTTATATGTGATCTCTCTTAGCAATTAAAGGGACATGGGATGACTGTAGATGTACACTTATACAGTTCTTCCCATCACAATTGCACTCTAAATATGCTTGATTCTGGCTATATCGCTTAACATCAAATTCACAGTGTGTTGCCCATGTTGTCCAAAAGATATTGGGCCTCGTCTTTTCCAAGCTAATGGCAGCCACCATATTATTTGAAGCTCCATCTATCACAAATTGCATCACATTTTCCGGTCCTAACTCAACGATTGCTTTCTCCGCAAACTGAAGTATGTAGTTCTCATCATGTTTATCGGCTGATGTGTCTTGTGAAGTTAAAAAATATCGTCAAGGAATGCACGACTATGTTCATTATACTCCTCCGCTTCCGATTGCTCCCAGCATCGGTCAATGTAGAGACTCGGTGACCACACAATTCTTTTTGAAGTTTTCAACGATCACTTTTGTTTCATTCACCTCTCTTTACAAAATAGGCTCTCTCACACGTGCTCCAAACTGTCTAATAGCATACATCATTTGTTGGAAGGAGGGAAGTGTTACGGTGTTGAAGGCGATGCCAGTGTATGTAGGAAAATTGCAATAAAGAAGATAAAAGAAAATTTGAATT
>BQKN01065236.1:444115-502511 GCA_022839385.1 Asparagus kiusianus
AAACCGTAAGCCAATAGTCAAACCTGAATACCTCTTCGGGGACTTTGTTGACTTTGACGCTGACACCGCTTATGACGGAAACTACAAGTGGCTGCGGAAAGTTGGAGACCGCAACCTTTTCTTACCCAATATGGAGAGAATGTTTCCCATATTTTATTTCCAGTGTGCGTCCGTCCCGAGGCACATGGATTGGCCCTTGGTTAAGGATCAAGATGGGGTTGCTCTTGGAAATTTGACTTTCTACGGGGTCCGCTCGGCAGGTTATGGTCGACAGATGACTGCTTTACGACCAGGTTTATTCGCTAAGGAGTATCCCCTTGGCGAGGTGGCTAGTCCCGCGAGGACTTTTGTTAGGAGATTTGTTGAGAAGAAAGGGGAGTTTCCCGCACATGAATTCAGAACTCCTGGCTGGGTTCATTCTCCAGTAACAGGGTGGTGGACTCGGATGACCAAGTTCGTTTTGGACGAATTGGATGCGCCCCTCTCCCAGGCTGGTTTGAAAGTACCTGTGCGGGCCACCAAGTTTGGAATTGTCCAGAGCCATTTTCACTTCTTCTCTATATTGGAGAAGTATAACCCTGATTCTTGCACTTTCTTCACTCCTGTGGGGGAGTTAGGCTTCGCTCTTCACGAGATGCACGAAGTCTCGGGTCTTCTTTTTGGAGATTTGCCGTATGAAGAATTTGTTCCGGGATCGGCGGAACTCCAACTTCTAAAGAAGGCCAGCCCTGAAATTTATGCTACTTTATGGGAAGTTATGTGTCACTTCCACATCTGCATGCAACTGACGGGGGCCCGCGGAAGCGGCATTAAACAAGTGTCTTGGGCGGAATATTTATTTCAGAACTTGACCAGCAAGGGGGGCTCCGTGTCCCGATTATCGGTCAGCACTTTGGAAGAAGTCCAAGCTCGGATTGACGATGCTACCTCCCACTACACAAATGAGGCCAAGGAAGATGTTTTCCCGGCCCACACAGAATTCGAGAGTTTTCATTACCAAGCTCTGCTCCCTATCTCTGATACGGCGCTTTTGGCTGGGTATTTGATGCTGTGGCTCAAGCGGTGCGTCGTCCCTACTAGGCCGATCGATGCTCTTGCTGTTGAGGTGATCTACCCCGCCGTACTTCTAGCCCATGGGAGGCCTGTGAGCCTCCTCAGTGCTATGGTGGGTTGTCTACAATTCGGATTGCGGGAGTTAACTTCGGACTTCGTCGAAACCACCGAGGTGGAGTCCGAGGGTCGCAAGGCTTTCAAGACTCCCAATCCTAGGGTGCCAATGTCATATACTTACTTGATGGCTTGGTACGTGCTCCACTGTCCTTCGTTGATGACGGCAGCTTCTCCACCAGGAGATTTATTCACTCCGTTCGTACAAAGACTAGAGTCTGCGAAGTGGGAAGGGGGTATATGGTTAGGATTCGCCAAATCCTAACGCGAGACACCAACTTCCATATCTACCGATGTTTCCCTGATTTTGAGGGCGGTATCTATGGCGCAGAATATCAGGACGTAGCAGGCCCCAATGGATTCACTCAGCTAAACGGAGGTGTTTTTCATTGGCTTCTCTCCATTAGGCCAGGCTACTTAGTCTTCCGGCAAGACGTCAACTGCTTCGTCGAGCCCTACCAACCTTATAGGTTTGCTCGGCAATTTGGGTATGACCAAGTGTACGTCGGGAACCCTCGCCCTCAGCTATCAGTTGTGGGCAATCTATATGAAGGAGCCAGGGCCTGGTATTATTCTGTAGTAGGTTGTACCAAGGCCGTTTTCAGGCTTCCTCACAAAACTGCCAACTCCTACACCTCCATAAGCTTCTGTAATTGGTATCACGCAGCGTCTCAGATTCCCAATTACAACATAAATTCATCGTGCCTGAAAGACATTAGGCACATGTATTCTTTAAGGAGGGGGTCAAAGACATCCCGTTTAAGAGGGATTGATGAGTTCTTAGCCGTTGAGAACCAGCCTGCTGAACAGGAAGAGGAGCAAACAGCCGAGCCTGCTCCCAGGGAGGAACAACATGTGGCTGAGCCTCCCACTACGAGAGCATCGGGGAAAAGAAAGCTTTCTGCAGAAGAAGCCGGCAAGTATGATAAGCAGATTCGCCGGAAACTACAGGTTGATTCTCCTCCCAGAGGCCAACAAAAACCCAAGTTAATGGCCGAGGCCATCCGGGCTGCTGTAGATGAAGGACCACAGGAATCGTCTGTGGCGGGCCTGCCACGAAGATACGGGCTTCGTTCTCAGGGGCCAGCCCTTTCAGGCGGTGCTTCTTCTTATCATCCGCCTGAGGACGAAGAGGATGAATTAATGGCTGCAGATGCAGAATCCGCTCCAGTGATGGACCTCCCTGAGCCTCCAATCTTGGAGCAGGGGGATATCGAAGAGAATCCATCTCCTTCCCCTTCTGTCTTAATGTCGCAAGCCGATGACTTAATTCTTAGTCCTACAACAGGACTTATGAATAAACCAGCTGTTGGCACAAGTCTTCCTGGATCTTCAGCTGCTCACGATGATGAGGAACGAGTTGATTATGAAGGCTCCTCGATCGTTGGTGAAACTGACGAAGAAAAAGATGATGAGGGTGCTGAAGTTGGCAACGTGCCAGGTGATGATGTGGAAGATGAGGAGCACGATTCAATGGATGATGTAACCATTTTTGATGATGCTCCTAAGGCTCAGTCTGATAAGGCATCTGGTTATACGTCTTTTTACCTCACCGGTAAGCTTAGTTTATTTCGACTTATCCCGCACGCTTTTTCCGCATTCTGACCGTTTTTTCGTGCAGGTTCGCCAACCCCTGGGACTACTTCGGCTGCTTCTTTAGAGCAAGATCCTGTGTCGGCGTCGGCTCCTACAAAAGAGCAACATACACCTGGCTCCCCTGCGGCAACTGCTTTGCCTACAGCATTGCCCGAGATCACTGTTTCCTCTGTGGCGTTACCTGAAACTACCGCTACGACTTCTCCTCTGGAACAGCCGGTCGTGCAGGTGTCGGCTCCTTTGCTGGAGCACCCCTTCCATGACTCTTCTGTGGTGGCCACTTCACCAAAAGCGGTGATGAAGATTTCGCTTGCTCCAACAGAGGCTGGGCCCAGCTCATCTCAAGCGAAGGCATTGATGGCCTTGACCTCAAGCCCTTCTCAATTGAATATTTCGATTGCTTCTGCAGCTTCGGCACCGGGATCGCCTACCAGCCACCGTCTTAACGCACCAACCTCAGCTGCTGAAGGAGTATCTTCAGGTGCGATCGTCAGGCTTGCTAATGCACCTAAGTTCCTTCAGGTATCTTTGGTGTATCTAAACACTCTTGCGAAGATGGTGGTTGAGTCCCTGATGAATGGTCAAGGGACTTTGAATTCCTTTCGACCTCTTCTGGAAGTGGGCTTGAACGGGGTCAAGTGTGTAGGCGAACCTCAATGGTTCGAGCGCTGCTCAGAAGTCATCCTCCGTTTGGAGGAGAAATTACAACGTTTGGAGACCATGGGTCATAGCGACCTCCAGCCACAAATTGTATCAACTCTGGCTAATCTTCAAATTGCCGAAGTGATACAACGAGAATCGCTGGAGCGGGACTTAACTGAGAAGGAGCGCCAAGTCGCGGAGCTTCGTGAGCGTAACATTCAGAAGCGAGAGGAACTAGAACGCTCGACTACTTCTCTAAACTCGCTCCGTGATAGACTTGTCGAAGCTGAGGCTGAAGTCTTGCGCTTAAAGGCTGAAGTCTCTCGCGAAGAAAATGTTGTCAATATCCTCAGTACCCAGGATGCTAATGGTGCTTTGGAATATCATTCGCAGGCTTTAGCCCTAGAGGAGGCCAGGAACAAGGTGGCGGCCATCATCGTACCAAGTGCGGATGAACTCCGGGCCAAGGCTGAAGCTATGGTGCGGGCTGATCACGAGAAAGAATTGGCCGAGCTCAAGACTCAACTCGCAACTTTTGATTTGATGCATGAGTGAACTTTTTTTTTTTTTTGTAATGTTCTTCTGATGAGAACACGTTTGTCTTGTACCACTTTCTTTTGGCATTTTGAATAAAAAGTGATACTGATCTTTTAGTGCTCTTTGCATTTATCATGTTTTGACTTCAAACAACAAATTACAAAGAATACTCAGAAATCTTCTATCATAAAATAACTCTAGAAAATTTTTAATTGCTGGGGATAAATGCTTGATTATTCTCCCAGAATCGAGTTGCAAAACAGCATCCTTTCCGTGTTATTTTGGTGTTAAACACTGAAAGAAGTCCATGAGTGCCAGAAATATAATTCTGACTTGATAAGGGGAATATTACGATCAGGGCAATTTTGGGGGCTTATCGCTCTATTGGGGAGAGTCGATAAGTTGATATTTGTCAGAGGTGTAGTTTTAACGTGACATGAGAAAAATTGCGATCGGGGCAATTTTGAGGACTTATCGCTCTATTGGGGAGAGTCGATAAGTTGATATTTGTCAGAGGTGTGGTTTTAACATGACATCTGTGGGGATAAAAACCTTTTTATATCTTGCTGGGGAAAATCACTAAGTATTATTTTTATCATCGGAGTGATGAATTGTGATACTAAGGATTTGAAGAGTTGATAAGCTGGTTATTTATGGCCCTGTTGGAAAGAGCTAATAATCTGACAATAATCTGAGTGATTTTGAGGACTTATCGTTATGTTAATGAGAATCGATAAGTGGATTTTAACAGAGGAGTTATATTGGTGATAATAATAACTAAATTCAATATCTGTTAGGATGATGACCATCTGAGGTGTAATACTAACCTGACGGATTGAGGAGATACAGAGTTTTGAACGCACTCTGTTAAAAAGAACCCATGAACTTAGAGGCTAAGTATCAAAGAGTTATAACGCTAAGGTGACCTTCGCGTTTAAGGTTTAGAACGCGAGGTTCAGGCCTTAGTGACGCGGGCCTGGGCCTTGCCCCTTTGAAATTTGAACGCGATAGTGGGCTTCGCGTTTTGAGAATGATTGGGATTCTTCCCTAGAATCCCGCACCATCTCAACAGCTTGACGGCTGTTATAAATAGACCTGAGTGGTCATGTCAAGAGTCACTTGACTCTCAAAATTTTGGCTATCTCCAAGAACGAGAAATCTCGTTTGACTTCGGCGAGATCTCCGACGAACTTTGTCTTCTTCATTTGAAAACACCTCCTCCGATCCACTGTGCTGATGGCGCCGCGGAGGATGGGTTCAAGCTCCAAGAAAGTCGCCGGAGCGACTCCCGAAACACCGTCGGTTGAGGGCGCCGACGGTATTCCTGATCGTGCTATGACGTCGTCGTCATCCCCGCCGTCGCAAGAACCTCACTGTCGTGGTAGGTGCCGACTAAAAGAACTTGCTTTGGCAAGTTTTCTGAAAACCCTAAGTGGGTTCTTGATAACGAGGAAGATGACTCGTTCTAACTGGATGAAAACGCGGGACTGGGATCCCCTTTGGGTCCGACCCTCGCGTTCCAATTTTTTTAACACGAGATTCGACCCTTGCGTTGGAGATTTCTGACGCGGGGCTCGACCCTCGCGTTGGAGATTTCTGACGCGGGACTCGACCCTCGCGTTGGAGATTTGACATGAGACTTTAACCCTTTGTGTTTTGGGTTCTATCTTTATGTCGACGGCTCGCTTATAGCTGCTAACATCTGCTTTTTGATTATGCAGTTCTTTTACCGAATGTGCCGCTTTCACAAGAGCATCATTTTGGGTATATTGGCGGACCTGATGCGAATGACACTTTTAGTCTTCAAAACGTAGTTCCGCTTTGCACCTTCGCTGACTCCGAGAGAATGGACATGATTAGATCTCCTCGATGTTCAACTCTTAGAGTTTTGATTACTGATTTGGACATGGAGAGCCCTGCTGGTCACGCCCAGTTTCCCAAACCGGCGTTCATATTCGGGGATCGCATATCCATCAATGATCACCTTGTACATGCAGAAGATTCGAAGCTATTGCGGAAAATTGATAATCGCTACTTCTTCCTTCCTAACATGAAGAGGATGTATCCCCTCTCCTACTTCTTGAATGCAAGCCGTCGTCGGAGTCTGACTTTTGACATAGTTAAGGAGAAGGAAAATGTGTCGCTCGGATCTGGTCGACGGGCTCGTACACAAATCGGAGGGCAGCTCAAGGGATTGAGACCCGGTTTATTTGAGAAGAAGGAACTGGCTCAGGAGATGCCACGCCCAGCGAATATTTTCATTCGTCAGTTCCTTGCAACTCAGGGTGAATTTTCTACCCAAGCATTCAGATCCCCTGGATGGGTTTGTTCCGGAGAAGGGGGTTGGTGGACCCGTATGGTGGACTTCGTTCTTGAGGAGCTTAAGGAATCGCTCGCTCAATCGGGTCTCACAATTCCCGTATTAGCTGTTCGACGGGGAGTTGTACAGAGCTTCCATAATTTCTTCGCTATGTTGGAGAAATATAACCCGGACAGTTGCACATTTTTCACACCTGCAGGAGAGTTAGGTTTTGCTCTTCATGAGATGCAAGCGGTGTCGGGATTGCCACTTGGGAAAACACCCTACGAAGAGTTCATCCCTACTAACGAAGAGCTTTCTCAGTTGAGGTTGGCGCACCCAGAAATTTATGCTACTTTCTGGGAGTTGATGTGCCACTTCCACATATGTGCTCAAATCTGTGGGACGCGTGGGGGAGGCATCATGCATACCACGTGGGCGGAATACCTCTTTCAGAATTTAAACCGGAAAGATGTAGCCGTGTCTCGTGTTGCAGCCATCTCTCCCAAAGAAGCCAAAGCTCGGATTAAGGCTTCTAATGCCATCTACAAAACAGAGCATGTAGAGGAGGATTTTGAGGCTGGTGTTGAGTTTGAAAGTTTCCACCACCAGGCTACAATTCCTATTTCTGACACGACTCTACTTGCAGGCTTCTTTATGGTTTGGTTGAAACGGTGTGTAGTGCCGTCGAGACCAATAGAAGCGATCTTGGCCGAGGTTGTATATCCAGCTGTTTTGCTGGCACATGGGAGACCCGTGAGCCTCCTCACTGCCATGGTCGGCTGCATTCAAAACGGCCTAAGGATGTTAACTTCCGATCTGCTCGGCGCCTCGATCAGGTTTGGGAACCCAAACAATCCAAAAGACCCAAACTCAAAAAACACCCCAATCGACATTATTTACGCATAGATATAGCGGTTGATATATCCGATGTATTGGAAAAGAAAACCCCAAAAATCAGAAAACGATGTATTTTCATCAACATCATTGCGGAAGCATGTCAAAGCCGATATATCGGCCGCAATATTGATATTGCGGCCGATATTTACTACATTGGTTAGGCTTAATCTTAGTTTCGTTTCTATATGCTGTAGTCAGTGTCATTTGCAAACTGAACCTGATGTTTTCATGTCTCTACTTGAACATTATATTTTAATGAGGAATTTAATATGACTATCTCTTCCCCTAAGTTAAATCATTATCATATCCCTTAACTATTCCCAATCAAGTTCTCATAGGCCTACATCTAGTTCTCCTCCATTGTATCATCCGTTAATTAGCTTATTAGATAGGGTCTAATAAAACTTAATTTAACAAACCTCTATTCCAAACAGGCGGTCGCCAAGCAAGAGGAAACAAATGGCAGTTCAAGGGCGGAAAGAATCGTCGTTCAGTGCCAAATGCCAATGTGCCATCCGAGATTAGAGACCCTGAGCAAGTGCGAAAAGAGAGGCAACAAAAGGCTAATCGGATGGCTCGCATGAAGAGCAAACCCTCAAAGGGCAAAAAATTAGGGAAAAAAGGAAATTCCCAAAAGGGGAAGGGGAAGAGGAAACAATGAAGAATTTATGGATCCCTTGGAAGGTTTTTGGGCAGCACAAAAAGTTCTTAGGTGCATAAAAATCTTCAGGAAGGGATGAGGAAAATTTTGCTCCTCTATGCTTCCCGCAAATTGTTGTATTTTTTATTGTGTTGAATGTCCGTTGTCTTGTATTTTTCTTGTTTTATTAATTTTGGTATATTTTACTATGGAGATGTTCCATCATTATTTATGATGTGCATCGGTGTTTGCTGCTAATTTTTGCGGTGGTCTTGAGCTAATTTGTTGATGCAAGTGTGTGTTCTTCCCCCTGCATTGATTGACTCTAGTGAGTTTTTAGATGATATGAAATTTTTGTGGCATCTTTACGTTTAACTTTATAATTTTTATGGATATTGGAGGGCTTTCAATGAAAATCATACAGAGGAAGCAGAGCAAGATGTGTTCCACTACTAATATTTTCTTTAGCGCTCAAGGGTTTGGTTGGATATATTGTTATTGGATTTGAATCCTCACAACCCTATAGTGAATGGCTTTGATTCATTTTTTAAATTTATCAAACGTCACTCGCTGATTTTTCTTTCAAGTCCAATGTTAACAATGCTTTAAATAACTAACAATTAGAAGATAAACTACTGTTTTCCAAACAAAGAGAAGGATCAAACATCTTTTGGTAGTTTATTTCGAGCGGATCAAATAAATGCGACAGAGAACACACCACTTTATTTTGAAAAAGAAACAGTTCTTATATTGTAATGCTTTTAAAGATCTATACTATTGTATAAAATTTCAAGTAAATTGTAGGAATGAATAAAATTTTCTCATTGCCCTTGCAATTTTCAAGGGCAAAATTGTAATTGTTCAGGAGTATTTTATTATTTCCTCTTTCTTTTCTCTTTTTTTTTTCTCCAAGCATATTTTAAATTATTAAAAGCCGTGATAATAAGATTGGATCCTTATATCCATTATATTTTAGTTTATAAAAGATAGGGGAAAGAGACGATTTATTAAAATAAGTAACTATACGCATATTAAAAAAGCCAATATTCTTTACAGATATCTATACCACAATTTCTATTACTATATCAGAAAATTTAGGTAAACAGATAATTTTTTTTTAGAAAATTATTTGACCCTCAATCCTTTCATGTCCATTGTTAAACGCACATTCTACTAATAAATGAGATGAAATAATAACATGGCATATTAAAAAAATAAAAATATGCAAGAACATGTTTTTCCTATCACGTGCATCGTCGTTTCTTAATATTTTGGTGAGAGAGTAGGTCAGAGGATGTGGAGATGAAGTAGGAAGAAAGAACGGAAAAGATCTGCAATGAGGAGAGAGAGAGAGAGAGAGAGAGAGAGAGAGAGAGAGAGAGAGAGAGAAATTAATGTTTTGTACTTGATAAAATGTTACGCGCGTGAATTGCTAATGTAGATTAAAAAATTCTAAAAATATTGGGTTTCCATTCTATTTTGGAGAGTTTTGGCCTGAAATTGATTTTTGATTCTTTGGATCAAATCATCTTTTTTAGTAAAAGGACTACCCACTTTTATTCGATATCCAAACAACGAAAATAGAAACCATTTAAAGTAATTAATTCTAACAACATGAAGATGCACCATCTTGATTCAGCACATGATCCATCGATCAGTGTTTGATGCTAATCTTTATAGTGATCGTGAACTAATTTGCTGATGTAAGTACCGGATAACAGAGCAATGTGTTTTTAGATGTGGAGCTAACTCATGTGACTTCTCTGTGTTCAGTTTTTTTAAATACATATACGTACTCTATTGCACACAATGCATGCGTGATATACACCACCCTTGTGCGTAATAAATAAATTGTTTAACACCTTAAGAATTAATATTAATATATGCATTATAAATAGTTCCACAAAAAACAATAGTGTATGGTATTTCAGAAATAGGTTAGTTATGAAATAATGGGGTTAGTTATGAAGGAGATTATTGTTTTGTCTTTTTTCAAAATCTTCCTTAATTGTAAATTTTTGAAAATTGTGTGTATAATTTTAAAAAATATCTAAAGGTAACTCATATAGGTTTAGAAAAAAGGGGCTTTTTTAAATAACAGATAGTTTGAAGGGAGTACATAAGCAAAAAAACTTAAAAATAATAGGTCTACGGTTGGGCCATCATTCAATAAAACCTCTATAAACATGAACTAATTAAGCTGTAAATTAATTTTCATTCAAATAATTGCATATTAGATTTGCCAAGTTGCACTTTGATATGCTATTTTCATAAATATTAGATTACAATATTACTTTTTTTGGCAAATGTGAATATTCATTATTTTGTTTATTCTTTTTTTCCCCTTCCTCCCAAAATATTCTATTTGCATCATTAAAAATAGAGAAATTTGACATCAAGTTGATTTCGAAAAATCCGCTGAAACTTTTGAGGGGTTTTGCACATAACCCTCCTCAACTTCTTCTATATTACTAAATCCTTGAAGATTTTTCACGGTTACCCACAATATAGCACCATCCAATCTAACATATTATTTACTAAGTATGCGGAAATACTTCTCAGCCATAGAAAACTAATTGAAATAATAATGATAAATGTAAAAAGGTGATATTTTAGTGCGAAGTTGTATTTTTAATCTTTTTGATCAAAGATAACGGAATTAGAGGAGGTTATATAAATCACAATCTTAATTATAATAAAATTTCTATTATGATTCGGTAAGGGCGCGCCCGGCCCGTGCAGTAGTGCAAAGCACAGGCAACGCTCGAAGGCCCCAGCAGCAAGCTGCTGTGATGGGCCATCCCCCAACAAAAATTAATTTAATATCATAGTGGGCCGATGGCCCACGTATCAGATATTAAACTGATAAGAACAGATACTACACTTGATCTTAGCCAAAAGGCCGAGAAAGGTATGCTCTTTCCGACAGCCCACGAGCCCATTATATACCAGCATGACGTATCCGTCGTCGATCTGATGTTCGATGTGGGACTAATCAGCATGCTCCTTGCCGACTGAAGTTTTTCACTCTCTTATTTCATGATGCTTAAAAGAAATAAACTCGCCTTTTTTATGCTTCATCATTATTTATTACCGGGGTTCATGAATTAAAAAAAAAAAAAAACTCTGGTCGTATAAAAACTAAATCGATTCAAGCATCCAATTATTCCAAATCCAGCTCTTCTTCTTCTTCTTATTGTGATCTTTCTATATTCCAGTTAATTTGTTGAGTATGGTTGTCGTTTTAATTTCATACAAGGTTTGATTTCGAACAAGTGGTTGCAACTGTTGAAGGGGAAATCCTGTTTGATTGCATTCATGTAGGTTAAAAATCAAGTATAATCCCTGTTGAATGCTAGCTTATATCATGGGTCAAGTAAGGAACTTGTGAGGTTGTAAGAAAAAGGGTAAGGCTTTCGTATTTAGGACAAATAATGAAATTTTCTAATCTCTGCGCTATAATCTGTTTACGTGCAATTGAGATCTCCAAAAATGAACCGAATTGTTAAAGCATCGACTTAATTGAAGCCTTCCCATAATTTATTTGTTACTTTAGCATCCAAGGATTATTACAACAACAGCAGCAGCACATAATAAAAGCTAGCCATCTTCGTGATTCAATTTCTACTGTATCTTGGCAAACGCCGAGCACGTCTTGGAAGCGAAGCCTGCATTCCATCACGGATACAAAATCAGTAACAAGCAATGACTTCATACTCTGTCAGCTGATCGCAATATTAGAATATATGTATAGATATGGTATAGATATATATGGTATAGTTGACTATCACTATGAATCCTAGAACCATGGGATATTACTATTACTTCCTTGTGTAGCTCCTTCTCTCCCTATATAAGGGACCATTGTATTCTTTCATTAAAAAAAAGAAAAATAACATAACATTCTCTCAATATTCTTTCTCTATACTCGTCAATATGGTATCAGAGCTATACACGACCCAAAAACTGTAGCCGCCTCCTCAGCAGATCCGACGACGTCCGATAGCCCCTCTTCACCTCCGACGACAGCCCAACAACTCCGATCTTCCACTTATGAAATGGCTTCCTTGCGACATGGCTGCTTGTGAATCCGGACCATTTGGCCTACTCCTGATTTAATGGTTAATGATGAGGGTGCGGAAGCCTAAGTTTTGCGGAGTTAATGGGTAGCGTTTCAGTTTTCGAGAGACGTTTAGGGTCTTGTGATGACCGTTAGGATTTCGAGATGAATCTTAGGCATTTATTTTGAAGAGCTGTTGCCTTTGGATCGGTCCACTGTCTCTTTCAGGGATACTATAAATAGCTTAATTCGGGGCTGGGTAAAAGTTCTTACCAGCTTTTGCCTTCAGAGATTTTATGCGCTCTCCTTAATCTTCACAGATCCTCACGAAACTTTTATCATACGTCTTTTCCAATTGCCTCCCATATTTTGACTGTTAGCGATGGTGGTGAGCGAATGGCTTCCCTCCGTTTCATTAGTTCAACGGTCTGTATCGGGGATTTAGGATCACTTTATGATCTTTATGACATCCCGTGGACTCTGATGTTAGCGAAGCCCAGTTGGGGGGGGAGAAGGTGTTTCGTCACGGGGAGAGTTATATGCCGGTGTACCTTGCTCATTTTGAGTATGGGCTTCAGCTACCCCTGCACCCTTTTGTTAGGGAGGTGTTGGCTGTCTTAGGGGTTTCTCCTTCCCAACTATCACCAGGTGCTTTCGCAATTCTGATGGCATTCGTCGTCATCTACCACCGTGTCCGAGTATCACCGAGTCTGAGGCTACTTGGGCACTTAATCGACGTTGAGTCGATTGAGGGAGAGGCGCATTACTCCTTCTGGTACAGTGGGAGCTTCTCACTGGTTTCTGATGTATCAGAACCGCCTGAGAATTAGAAAGCGTGCTTTTGTATGGGTGTATGGCGCTAACAGCATTTTTGCATGTTCAACCTGGCCTGAGGTGGCGGAGGACATGATGGTGCCGGTTAACCTCAATGCTCAGGAGAGGAGGGATCTAGAAGCAATCTGATCTCATGACGGGCCTTATGACATAGACGTCCTCTTTGATGCGGCCTCCCTCCAGATCGTATCGATATCCATGATCTTGTCCTCCACTAGCTTCCAAGGGAGGGCAAGTCACTTGGCCCTTCCTCCTATCGAAAGTCACAAGCGGAGGAAAAGGGATTTGGGGTCGGTCTCTGCTGATGCGCTTCACCGGAGACCAAGGGGGTACCTTGACTCTGAGGAGGTGTTGACCATGATGAGTTGAGCGGCGGAGGTTGCTTCTTGCCTATGGGGAAAAAGAGCAAGAGTTCAAGGCTAATGTCAAAGCGTGCTAAATGAGCCAGCTCGAATCGACTCGGCCGAGGGGCTCCGGTTATTGGAGGGGGAACCGCCGATTTCCTCGCTTGACCGCTTGAGTAATGTGGGGCTTGCAGATGAGTCTTCTCCTAGCGAGGAGGCGATTGCCCCTGCTGCTTCGGCCATTGGAATTAGGATCCTCGCTGGGGAGAGTGCCGGCCCCAGCTCTCTCTCGTTAAATCACTCTCTCTTGGATATGTGCACGAAATGCCCGTTCTCCTCACTTCTTGAGTGGACATTAATGCATTGATCTTATTCTTCAACTCTTTCATCATCTCGTAGTCGTCTACATATTCATTTGAAGGACGTTGACAAGAATGAGTTAGACCACCCCCAGCGTTTTTATTTTTAGGGGGTGTATTTTTAACCACCCCCAGTGTTATTGAGGGGTGCGATTGGACCACTACCAGTATTTTTGGGACGTGCGTCAGCTATGATGACTTCGTCCACTTCTGGATCGTTGTCAACTATGACGTTCTGGGTGCGGGATTTAGCTTGCTGATTTGATAAAGCTTGAAGCTGCTGGTCATGTAACTCCCTCACCCGTTGCATGTTCAGCTCCATTTGCATGTTCATTTCAGCTCTAAGCTCTTATCACTGTTGAGCTAAAGCCTCTTGAAGCATTTGAGCCACTTGATCTGGGGTGATCATGAATGACTCCCTTGCTTCCCCCTTGCTAAACATTGTGTCGTTGGAGGCAATTGTAGAACATGTATTTGAGGGCTTGTCATCTGAAGCAACTGCGGAGCAAGTGTCTGACAGTTCGTTATCTGAAGACAGTCTTTTGTGCATCCTTAGGTAATCCCTATATCCAATGGCTTCTAACTGGAGCCGAGACATTCGTTGGGCAATTCCTAGACTGACTTTTCCTCCCGGGCTAAAGTCAGGATTAGGATCATTGGAGCGCCGTGTTGGTTTTCCTTTATGAACCATGTTGATTGTGACTTCAGGGAATTCACATCCTGAATGGTGGATTTTTTTTCTCATGGAAGCATTTTGGCTTGGGCTTTAACGCTTCAGTGGCAAGCTTCTCGAATATTGAGAGCATTTGTGAAATGGTCCTGGGGTAACTACATTTTGATAATACCACTCTGATAAGACTCCCACATGGACAGTGAGAGTTAGTTTCTTGGAGATCATTCTTTTAGGATTTGTTCACACCCCTAGCCTGATGGTGCAGCTCATTGGAGCAATCCATTGCTTGTTGGTGTGATACCCCAAGTATAATGTTATCTTTTGACGAACACGTTTTCTTTTGGGGATGAAGAGCCTTGTTGACATTCTCGGGACAATTCATTGTCGCCTTTGAATGATCCAAGATCACATCAGGAAGCGCACATTTAGAACCACCCCCTTGAGAACGTGAGATCTTAACGGGCTCCTGAGTTCCAATATGAACCCCTAGGCGATGAATGCCAGGAGTCCTCTTGTGCACGATGTACGAACACGTACAATGAGGTGCCCCGGTTTGTTTGGAGGTGGCGGGATACCTTTGAGCAGCCTTTGGCTTGATGGGAGTGTTTGTACGACCCCCATCCTGAGGAACTACTCGGGTTTTATTCACCGGAGCTTCGCCTCGATCTTCGTGTAGAGGACCCAAGTGATCTTTCATCGGATTCTTAAATTTGGACAGATCCATGCTATCGTAGGGTTTCGCCGGAGGCGTGGGAGCAAGATGAGTGGGTTCGGAGGCCGGCGTAGGCTTGGAAACGCCCGCAGGGCTGGAATCAGGCGGGAGACATGAGTCGTGTCTCGCCCTAAGCGGAAGCGTTTCAACTATTTTCGGTGATGTTTTCGCCTTCGGCACCCAGACTCGTTTGGATTTTGGTAATTTTTTAACCACCTATTTCCTCTTCATGCCTTGTGCCATTCACACAAAGTAACACACGCATGTGGCACGTGCACATCGCTTTTGGATGTGCTCCTTCAAGGTTGAACGATTCCTATTGACAAGGATTCATTCTGCCGTTAATGGCTTAGAGGATTTGTCAGCAACTTGTCGTTGAGGCGGCTGGATTAAATGACGCTTCCTAGGCTCCAAGTCTGCGTAGTAGCGAACTTCGTCGACTTGTTCTAACACCTTGGCAATTTGACGAGCTTGGCGTTGACGTTGTCTCTAACGAGCCGTCTTCGTCAGAGTTGGCGTACCTTGATTGGGTAACTCCTTGATTGGAGAGGAGTTGTGGCGAACAGAGTCATTTGTAGCCTTCATTGATGAATACGCCTCCTTCAAAGATGGGATCTTTCTGCACTTGTAGGGAGAGAAGGATTTTGATGAATACGAGGAGAAATATTCCTCAAATTTAGCTCCGTCAAACTCGTACTCGACCTATGAATCAATCGAGATATTGATCTTCGATTACGGCACGATAGCCTCAGTGATGAGACTGTTGGCTCTCACTGTGGTCGCCACCATATTTTGGTGGAAAGTTGGTTCTTTCATTACACTAGTGGAAAACCAGGCATCGTTGACGGGCTTTCCCGTCAGGAATGCTTAAAATCCCGTCGGCGATAAGTATCCTTGACGGTATCCCGTCAAGGATATGCCGTCAGCAATAGTCCCGTCAGGGAAGAACTATCGCTGACGGGGCGCCGTCAGTAATGTGTATTACTGACGGTAACAATGTTGACGGCAAAAGCCGTCAGTGATAATAAGACATCGCTGACGGGCTACCCGTCAGCAATGTTTACTACATCGCTGACGAGAAGCCCGTCAGTGATGATTGTTGCTAACGACAGTTCATCAGCGCTGAACAAGCTATCGCTGACGGGATAGTTATTAGCAGCTAAATTTTATCGCTGACGGGATAGTTATTAGCAACTAAAAAAATTTTAGCTGATTATATTCAGTTTCCTGTACATATCAATTCCCTTTACATACAAATCTGCAAACAACGACATTTCTTGCACATTCCAAAACATCTCGAAATATATACAATCCAAATTTCACAAACATCTCTCAATCAATCAATTTTCACAAATATTCGAAATATGTACATTCAATTTTCACAATAAGTTCTAAATCCACAAAAATTTCCTAGAGCAAACCATACACGTATATCATAAGTTCTAAATCCACAAAAAATCCCATAACAAACCGTACACACATATCATACGTTCTAAATCCACAAAATTTTCTACAACAAACCATACACGCATATTATAATCTCCAATATAAAGATGTCCAATATACAAACACGGGTTTAGGATATAACTCACTAAGATAGGTCATCCGCCCTATCCATGTCATCATCCGCGTCGCCACTGACGGCTCCATCCCTACAACTCATGCTCCCAATAGCATCATCTCCACTCTAACAACAAAATAATTTAAATTTAGAATCACATAATATTGTGTGTAATCATGTTTCACATATATAATAAGTATACCTGCCGGCTACTCTCTCCACTACCAGTAAATGCCTTTTGAGTGGCCAAAAAATTCATAATCTGGCTTTGCACCCGAGTAGGAACCCGCCTTCTACAAGATTTCATTATTTGCCTAGAAATCATCGTAAAAGTAGCAGTAGGGTGGATCACTCGCATAAGCTCCTCTTGAATATCCTCCCACATCTCCTCGGGAATCTGACCATCTAACATATTCATCACAGAGGAAATAAGCTGTATCGCCTGCTGAGTGTAATCTTCCTGCGACATGTAAGAGGGCCCCGAGGGCATAGTCGATGGTGTTGAAGTCAGTGGAGACTGGAATTGTGTAGACACCCTCTGAGCTCCAACTCCCATCTACCTGGTCCTCCCCTTTTTGGGAAGTCCACAAACTAAATGGCTCACATTATAATTCTGCTCTCTAGTCAGGGGCTCCTGGTTCTGTGCAACAACCTCAGAATATGTGTTTTCCAGAGCTTCCTAAAAGACAAAAAAATAAATTTAAGAATTGACCTTTCAAAAATAAAAGATATATTTACCTGAACAAGTAAAATAAAAGATGAAGTATGCATGCATCTTCCTTAACATATTCACACATATAATAATATTTATTGAGGAATTTAGTATTGAAAATACCAATTTTTCTATAAACATCATTTCTATGATGTTTGGGAATGGCTAGTTTTTAGCCTTTCTATATATTCATCAGAAACAAATAATCTTTCCCCTTAGAGGTCTCACTGTTTATTGAATTGAATTTTCTAACAATAGTGGATGTAATTGGAAGGTGTACCTACTGCATTTTTCTAATTAGGGGTTAGTTATGAAAAGAATATGAAGGGGTATGGTTATATATGTATTAGGTATGCATGTAACTATTTTATGTATGCATGTATGTATTAACATAACTTAGAGGGTTCTTCGGGTCAAAAAAGTTCTAACATCCTACACACTTTTGTAATAGTATAAGATATGTAAATGATGCTATCTATGAAACAGTCATAAAAATGAAAGAGAATTTTAGACTACAAGAATCTGAATTCATTCTCTTCTTGAGTTCTAGCTATGGTACGTGTCTCTACTCCCATAATGCTTGCAAACTAAAAAATCAACAAAACTTGAGACCTTATGTTCGGTCTTCCTAATTCAAAACCTATATATCACACTAAAATTCATGCACAAATTAAATCTGACATCAACATCAGTGAAAAAAAAGAGTATCAACAAATTGAGGAATTTATAGAAGAAAAAATCATTACCATTAAGAACTTCTATTGAAGAACAGAGCAAAGGCTCCAAGTGAATAAAAAGTCTCCAACTCAAAAAAAAAACACTGAAAGATAGCACAAGATTTCATACACTATAGCAAGAGAGAGAGGACTATAATGATTACTCCTTAAACTTATTGCCTTAGATTAATAGACCATGTTCTTACATTAAAAACAACGTACATATGCACTTAAAATGTCTGGCTACCTGAAGATGTACCTAAATATTGTCAAGTCAGATTTATGGTCATTCTCTTTTACAAATATAACACTTCTAACAAAACTCATAATTACTACACTTACCATTTGACATTCACACATATAATTCATGTATGATAATTAAGATGATCAAAAAGACGAGTGCAAACAATAAATTCCCAACAAAAAAACAGACGATAATTAGTTAACCTGTATTTTCTTGGCCAATTCTAGCTTTTGTTTCCTATTCTCATCGTCATCGTACCCCTTCTTAAATTGAACCATCGTCCTCCTGTGCAGTTCTAGTAGCAGGATAAAGGGAGCGTTCTGAGATTTAAAAATATATTTATTAGTTTTATTTATCAAATATTCTAGGAAGCGGAGAGAATATATATAGAAGATTAAAAGACTTTATTTACCGTTGTCCTACAAAATTGATCCTCAATCTGGGCAAATGAAGTAGTCCCCGTATGATGATCATAATCTTTCTTCCATCGATTTAGTTTATTTCTCTGACATTTTTTCTTCAACATGAACAAAGAGAAATTTAGTACAAGCTATAATATACAATGAAATATATCACTAGTTTTAGATAAATAACTTGATGATAATTAACTATTATACATATTTACCTGGTGCTCCTCTTGGCCCCACAATACTATAAGTGCAGCTAAGTGCTCAGGCTCAACCCTCTTATCTCGCTTGTATATCCTCTCCCAGTTGTGAGTGAAACAATCAAAGCATTTCTTCTTTAACTCATGTCTCCACTCCCGAAGAGAATGCTTGAACTTTCCCGTGTATCCAAATAAAAATTCCCACCCTACGGGATTGTCTTCGAGGTTGAAATATCTCTAAAAATTAAAATATAGTTAAGCATGGACAATAAATGACAGAATTGAAAAATAATTGTGCTAAATAGAAGAATTTACCCAACAATCTCGATATATACTATCCAGGACATGAAATGGCTGCTCCTCAGCCTCGTAATAAGGATTCACATTATCACTCCTCCGTATCAAGCATCCAAGGTATGAGCTAAAGTTAATAGCCCATTGTCCAGTTGGAATCCCATTATGTCTCCATCTCACAATTGCTCGAAAACCATCCGGGGGTAACTTTTTTTTAAAGTCACTTCCTTGGCGTCCTTTTTCTGGTAAAGTTTTTCTCCTACAACAAAGAAAAAAATAATAGATATATCAACACTTTAATTTAATCAATCTTAAGCTCTTAGAATTTACCAAAAAAGGAAGAAGAAAAATATTAAGGAAAAGAGAAACCTGAGAATATTATGTTTATTAGATATGGATACAATTATGTAGACAGTCAACATATATATAGAAAAAAATGCAGGTGAAAGGCTCCTGGGGAAAATTTTCTATCTTATTTGTTCATTCGTTTTTTATCAAACTCACCAAATCTTTGTCTGATTTCATTTTTTGCATCAGATAAAATCTCAATAATCCGTGGGCCCCATTCATCCAATCGTTTTTTCACAAGCATGTATTTTTCTATATGCTTGAGTCTGTACCCCTCTGCACATGCTGGTAAAGGCCCTCGCTCAATCCCGGGAATATATGCTCGAAGTAGCACTGGAGGATATGCATATAATAGTACGGTAGTCGGCTCTTCCTCACCCTCACCAAAAAAAATAAAATAAATAAATTATCATTGTGCATATATCATGAATAAAAATACTTAAGTTAAACTAAGATATACCTGACATCTCTCCTGAACTCAGTGGCTCTTCCTCAGTGGATTGGTCTTGACTGGGGTTAGCTTCGAATAACCTCATGTTAATGTTTTTAGACATCTGCAAGTTGAATAAATATACAAATTAATATATTATAGATGCAATTTGGCTTGGCGAAAATAAAAACAATATGTATTGTTGCGTTACTAAAATTTTCATTTCACATCAAGGTAGGCATCTGCAAGCTGAATATACAAAATAAGATATTACATATTTATATCGTCGAAAAGGTAATTGAGATACATCGTAGTGATATTAAAGTTTTCATTTTACAATTTGCAAACTAAAAAAAGTTACATGAAGACCCGATTACAAATAATTATTGTTTAGCTCCTATTAATGTCTGTGACAATATTTGGAATGTCTGTCCGAGTTGTTAGAGCATCTGTATCAAACACTACGTTTTGAGGGTATGAGAATTCATCGATCGCTGCATTTGGCTCATTGAAGTTGTTTATATAGCTCTCGTTATCATCTTCATTAATAGAAGGTTGAATATAAACCCTAGAATCCTTGTTCAGAACAACCCACTCATCTTTAACCGCAGGATCTTTCACATAGAAACATTATCCCACCTGAGATGCAAACATGAATTTTTCATCACTATCAATTTCTTTATCGAGATTGACAATTGTAAATCCAAAGGGATCCTTTTGAGTCTTTGCTAAACACCAACGAATCATGAACATCATGTATTTATGTTCATTTGGATCACCATAGCCGTAGAATATCTCCACCACATCTTCCAACCTTCCATAATATGTTATATTATTTTCAACAGGATTCTGATCTCTTCTGTTTGAGAAACATTCCCGTGAGAAGGTAGCCATAACACCACTATTCTGGGTGACCTTCGTATCATCAACCTCCATTGTGTGAAATTTATAACCGTTAACACGATAGCCACCATATTGACATACAATAGTAAGGCCGCTTCGCGTGAACCTTCACTTCTTCTGATATTTGATTATTAAGGACAAGTTGTTCCTGGATCTAAATATAAAAAATAAGAAAACTATAAAATCAATCATTTCTAAGTTTTTTTATCAAAAAACATACAAATATTGCTAAATTTAATAATACTTAGTTCATTCTTCAACCAAGCAGAGAATTCCTTCATATGCCTTTCTTTAATGTCATGTACAGCTGTACTACCGGTAACTTCATTCTTAAGTTTTTCCTGATGTTGCCTATTAATGCAATAAATTTATTTATTATTGTCAAAATAAATATTAAAGATTAAATGGTATTCAAAACTCTTTTTAGATATTTTACCTCCGGTACTCCCAGAAGATTTCAAGATTATTTACTACGTATGCATGCGCTTGATCTAGCAATATGTTAGAATAATTTTTGTTCAACCCGTGAGTATAGAGAACTGTGTTATCTTATTATCAACAGGTGCTTGAAATTCAGTTTGTTCCCCTCTCACATAACAAGAGGCAAATAAGAGACACTTGGTTCTCACGTAACTTTCAGCTATTGAACCTTCTGGTCGAGCTCTATTACGCAATTGGTGCTTCATTGAACCCAAATATCTAAAAATGATAATTAATCAGATATATATGTAAAGGTATTGACATTTAATAAATATAAATATTGATAGGTAACGATTAAAAGTCTTTAAATACTAACCTCTCTATTGGATACATCCAATGATAATGGACTGGTCCTGCTATCGCAGCCTCCTCCGCGAGATGTTGTGTAAGATGAACCATTATTGTGAAAAAAGATGGAGGAAAGAGCATCTCCATTTCACACATTGTTTCTGAAATAATTTCTCCAAGTTTCTCAAAGTCACGGTCGTCTATAACTTTAGAACAAAGCTTTCTGAAAAATCCACAAAAATCAATAATAACCTTTGCTGTTTTTTATCCTGCATAGTACTGCGTAGTGCCACAGGTAGCAGTTGATGAAGAAGCACGTGATAATCATGAGTTTTAAGTCCTAATATTTTCCTTTCTTGCACCTGGACATTGTTCGATATGTTTGCGGAGTAACCCTCTGGTAACTTTATTGATTTGAGGACTTAACAAAATATTTGCATCTCAACTTTCGACATCGTAATACGAGACGCAGGCAATTCTAATCTGTCATTTCCGATAATTTTTGGCTGTAGTTCCTCTCTAATGTTCAAAGCAGTTAGATCTTGACGTGCTCGTAGATCATCCTTTGATTTATTAGCATCTTGCAACAGTGTGGACAAAAGATTATCACAAATATTTTTTTCAATGTGTATAACGTCCAAGTTGTGACGTATTTTTAACTCTTTCCAATAGGGGAGTTGAAAAAATGCTGAATTTTGTCCATCCTGAGGGCAATTTTACTACTTCAGCCCCATCACTCACCGCTTGTGCTTGTCTTTTTCGTTTTGGTATCCTTTTGTTAATACGCAAGTTCCTTACTCCAAGTAAATCTTCTTTCGAATAGCGCTTCTTTCCAAACCTGACAGCAGGGAACCTCTCAACTAAATGTACAATCTGATTTCCACCTAATGGACGCGGAGCATCTCTCTTCTCAATAGTACCATCAAAAAACTTGCTCTATTTTTTTGTTCTTTACCTGTGTTTTATGTTCAATCACCTTCTATTAAACCAATAACAAAACTTTCGACTGTGCTGTAGATAAAGACCTTTGAATTCTGGACCATACACTGGACATGCATATGTTCCCTTTGTAGACCAACCTGAAAGATTCGCATAGGTTGGAAAATCATTAATTGTCCATAGTAAAATAGCACATAGTCTGAAAGACTGCTTTGCATGAGTATCATATGTCATAACCCCTTCAGTCCAGAGTTGTTTTAACTCATCAATTAGCGGTTCTAAAAACACATCTATGCCATTGCCCGGTGCATGCTTGCCCGGTATCAATAATGAAAGTATCATATACGGTTGTTTCATGCAAAGCCAAGGCGGTAAGTTGTAAGGTGTTAATACAACAGGTAATGTAGACCAACCAGAACTCATTATCCCAAATGGATTGAATTTGTCGCTAGACAAACCTAGTCTAACATTCCTGCACTCATTCGCAAACGAAGGAAAAGTTCTATCCACATGCTTCCATGCCTCTGCATCGGCCGGATGTCTGATTTACCATCATCAATACGTTCTTCCATGTGCCACCTCATTTGCTTAGCAGTGTCTTTATTCATATACAACCGTTTTAGCCTTGGTATTAAGGAAAAATGACGCAGGACCTTTGCTGGAATCTTCTTTTGCTTAAACATAGACATTGCTGTCCCATGTGTTGAATAATTTTTGTGTTGTAACCACCGTGATACTCCACAAATTGGACACTCCTGAAGATCTTTGTTATCTTTATAGTAGAGGATACAATCATTAGGGCATGCGTCGATTTTATTGTAATCAAGTCCTATAACGGAAACAATCTTCTTTGCGTTATCATAATTTTCTGGTATGCTCTCTTTTCCATTTGGAATGACTTTTCTCAGCAACACAAGCAACATATTAAAATATTTATCTGCCATTCCACTAAGAGGCTTTATACGCAAAAGACGCAGCATAAATGATAACCGGGTGAACTCAGTGCAACCCTCGTACAGATCATTTTCATTGTCTATTAATTTTATTATCTGCGCCAGCTCCTCATGATCAGTCACGCCTCCAGCATTTCTTGGCTCGTCAGCATCCTCAGCATAATCAGATTGATCTATATTAGGAACTGTTAACATATCCACGAGCATCGTATGTGTATCATCTATTCTCGTATCATCTATTCTCCTACTGGAAGTACCGGTATCCGCCATCAGTTCCATTTCTTCAAGACATCCTTCCCCATGAAACGTCCAATATTTGTACTCCTCATGAAATCCTGATATTAAGTGTTTCTGTAAATCACTTTTATCCACCAACGCCCTATTTTTACACCAACAGTAGGGACAATACACGACATCACTATTTAACTTCTGTGGGTCTGCCAAGGCGTACTGTATGAATTGATTTATTCCATCTTTATATCGACTATCCCTCCATCTATCAATACGAGGAATATCGATCCATGATTTGTTGGGAACTATCCTCATAGATCTGTATGATATTAAGCATAATTAGGTAATGTGAATTTTTATTAGTAACGCATCAAATTAAAGGTTACGTGATATTAACTTTCTTCATGACATCAAGGAAATTTTAATTTTAATTATAATAATCTCGGAGAGAAAATTACGAGAACATAAATTATGTGGGAGTAAAATCTAACGCTCATATTTGAAATAAGACAATTTAACGGCTGTCATAGGAAATGGACATATCCCATTGGGAATATAGTAGTATCTACAACTACCTTTATATATTTTAAGTGTTTTTATTTCTTGAAAATTTCGGCAGCACCTACCCGTAGTTCTCTGAGTACACTGTGCGGATGTTATAATGCGTATCAATCATCGATAATAGATAGATTATAAATCGATACGCAAAAAAACATACACTTATTGTACACGGAGAACAATGTGGTACGTGTTATCAAAATTTTTAAGGAATAAAAATGCATAAAGTATACAAAGATAGATGATACACTACGATATTCCTAACCTATACGAGAAGGGGACTCCTCCCCGGACAGATCTAATAATTATTGCATGTATATCATGCTCCTAACATAAATCACGTTATTCTCTTTAGATGTAAAAAGTATTTTCACATCCAACTAGAATTGCATGAGTTTATATCAGAAGAGATTCACATCCAACATTATTAGACGGGAAACTAGGGTTAACGACTTTCGATTCATAAATCATGATATATAACACAATAAAACTTTTAATTACCCACAAGAGAATAAATTAACCAAAAGAGAATAAAGACCCAGAGAGTAAATTAGCAGCTGGTCAACTGTATCATATCAAACACCAGCAAGTCATAAGAGGTTGGTTATCTGATAATTGTTCAAACTTAAGGTGGTAACTTTCTGATATTTAGCCTATTTTATATGGTAAAATTTGATAAGTTTTCTGGTCTTCTCTAATTAAACTTAGGCATGGGCGAAGGTTTCAACAACAGTCATGCACATAAACAACCATAACGAGTCTGAGACTTCAGTGTCCAAAAAAACTCACCGCATGCATTCAAAGTTCAAAGTCCAAAAACTTTATATATCTAATGACTAATTACATATTGATGGTTGAACTTAAAATGATGTAGATAGTATAGCATACATATTATATATCATCAAGTCAAATTGATTTGATAACTATTGTTCTTAATGAACTTTTCTCTCAGAAAGGTGGAATTAAGGTAATGTCAAATTCTGTTACCGAAGTTACTTATGTCGTTATTTTCTTCATGAACTTTTCTCTCAGAATAGCGCTATCTCTGAACCAATTTAGAGATGAACTTCAGACAAAAATTATTTCACTAGTGATTGCACTTTAGACTAAAAACTGTCATGCTATATAACCACTTTATTACAGCATATGCTTAATTTTGTTTAAGTGTGTATGTTAAACTTTACAAATAAAATGAGACTCAACTAGATTACAGCTGTTTGTAAATATCAGCCAGCTTAGTCGTTTTACAACTAATTATGTATAATTTCTATACACCAAAATGCGACAAGTACCAAAAATTACCGCTTGGATCTCCTGCAATGCAATCCAAGAAAACGTAAGACTCACTTGGACCTCCTGCATTGCAATCCAAGAAATCAAATTTCAAATTAGAAAAAATAACAAAACCTAAAATCAGAACAAAAAAATTATAAAAATTTTGAAAAAATCAAAGGAATCATACGTGACTCAAGAGGAGATGAGGGAGCTCAGGCGACCCCACTGTTCGAGTCGGCACGGGGGCGGTGCGGCGGCGAGCTCCAAGGTTGATGGTGAGCTCGGGGCCACGGGCGGTGGAGTCGAAGAGGGGGAGGGGAAGGTGATGGTGAGGGCTAGGCCGGTCGCGAGAGTGAGGTGATCGTCAGCGGCGAGTGGCTGAGCTGAGAGAGGGGAAGTCGAGGGCGCGCGGCGACGAGGAAACTTAGGGTTTCTGTGGAAAAAATTTCGGGCGGATTAGTTATATAGCTCACTTCGCTGACGGGTTTCCTGTCAGCGACGTTTACAACCCGTCGGCGATGTTTTCATCACTGACGGGAGCGAAGAAACGCTGACGGCAACATCGCTGACGGGAGTTCCCGTCAGCGATATAAACAACGCTGACGGGAATTTCTCGTCAGCGATGTTGCCGTCAGGGAAAGTTCTATCGCTTGGTCGGGTTAATTATAACTGTTAGGCTGTAATTAGGTTGGGTTGTGTCATTAAGTGTAACAACTTAGCCCGAAATGACCGACCACTCGCGTGAGTGACCGGGAGAAAGTGCCGATTGGGCATATCGCTTGGTAGACCTTTGTCGACGAACAACGTCATTTGCGGGAATAAAGATGTTAGGGGAATCAAATCATTCAGGGACGTATGAGTGTGACGATTGATTATTGTAGGAGTCATCGTATGGTAGGCTACGACCCATCGATTGTTCTAAGAAAATATCATAACACTCGGAATGGATCAGGTCGTTTAAGGACGTATGAGTATGGCGACTGATCGGACAACGTCATTTGTGGGAATGATGATGTCGGTTATCAGAGGTAATCATTAACATGATAGGAATTATCGCAATCGGAGCGACTTTGAGGACATACCAACTTATTAAAGAGGATTGGTAAGTTGATTTTGTCAGAGGTGATTGTTAACATGACAGTGGGAGTTTGTTGCGATTTGCACAACTTTGTGGGCTTACCATCCTATTGAAGAGGATTGGCAAGTTGATTTTGTTAGAGGTGATTGTTAACATGACAGTGGGAGTTTGTTGTGATTTGAGCAACTCTGTGAGCTTACCATCCTATTGAAGAGGATTAGTAAGTTGATTTGTCAGATGTGTGATGTTAATATAATAGTGGGAGTGACCCCATCATCCTATTGGAGAGGATCGACGGGGGGAAATCTGGAGGAGATTATCAGAGGTAATAGTTAACTTGATAGTTTTACAAGATCCATTGTCCAGTTGAATGAGACTGATGGAGAAATGACTATCAGAGGTGGAAGTTAACTTGATAGTTTTGGGACCTGCCGTCTTATTAGAAAGATTGGTGAGGAAACATGGCTTTGGTCCTAACTGTAGGAAATTTTGACCATGTGGGAGATTTGGGATGACCCTAACTGTTCAACATTTTAGTCGTCTATTTTGAAAGTGGACCTCTCGTTCTTAGAAGGAGTGGAGAGAGGATTTTGGTTCTAGTCCTAGCTGCAGGAAGGTTTGACCGAGTGGGAGTTGTAAGGAGCAGTTTAGCCTCGTGCATTAGTGGGAGGAGAGAAGGTACAGTTTAGCCTCGTGTACCAGTGGGAGGTAATGAGCAGCTTATACTCGTATACTTGTCGGAGTAAGGGAGAAGTTTAGCCTCGTGCACTAGTGGGAGGTAAGGAGCAGTTTATACTCATATACTTATCGGAATGAGGGAGCAGTTTAACCTCGTGTACCAGTGGGAGGATTTTAATCATTTTGGACATGATTATTAGCAATAGCGGGAGGTTGTCGGGTTATCCTTAAGAATATCATGTGTAGTATTCTCCTAAAACTTCAAGTCAAAGGTAGGGAACAATTTAGCCTCGTATACCTGTTGGAGGTTGCCGGGTTATCCTTAGGAGTTTTCTCCAGGAACTTCCCGTCAAGGGTAAGGAACAATTTAGTCTCATATACCAGTAGAGGTTGCCGGGTTATCCTTAGGAGTTTTCTCTAGGGACTTCCCGTCAAGGGGAACAGTTTAGACTCGTATACTAGTTGGAGGATGTCGGGTTATCCTTAGGAATTTTCTCCAGGGACTTCCCGTCAAGGGTAGAGAACAGTTTAACCTCGTATACCAGTTGGAGGATGGAGAAATAGTTTATACTCGTATACCTATTAGAGTAGGGGGAAACAGTTTATACTCGTATACCCATTAGAGTAAGGGAGCAGTTTAGCCTCATGCACCAGTTGGAGATAAGGAGCAATTTATACTCATATACTTGTCGGAGTAAGGGAGCAGTTTAACCTCATGCACTAATTGAAGGTAAGGAGCAATTTATACTTGTTGATGCTCGTGAACAAACAATCGGTGGGGGTTGTCCGCCGCAGAATGCAATTTCGATCCTGGCGGCGCTGAGGAGAGGGGAAAGGATGAATGTCAGGGTCGACTCCTCCTCCAACTTTACGCCCGATTCTGAGCGCGTGGGGTGGGCTGATAACCTGCACATGCAAGAATCATAGGAATACGAGGCTAGTTTCCCCTGTGGTACCTCGGACGGTCAAGTCAGCTGTGGAGCTTGAGTGAGGTTTGGGGGAAGGTCCTCGGGCCATTAAGGTCCTCAAAGCATACTCTCTTGAGAGTTTTCTCATCCTTTTTTAACCAAGGTAGGTTCCTTGTTTTTATGGAGAAGAAGTAGCTAAGCAATTCTCACTTACCTTCAACGTTCCTCTTTTCTCCTCCTTTTATAGTCCCTTGCCTCTGAGTGGTTGACCCTCGGCTTTGACTATACACAGGAGGCGGCTGAGGGGTGAGCAGTCGAGCTGCTGAGTCATCCTTCTCCTTCCAGATATCGGTTGGCGATTGGAAGGGATGTCACTCAAGTACAAGAGAGATATGGCTTCTCAGTATCATGGATTTGATAGAAGAGGTAGGGCGTAGGATAGGTTGGATGCTTAGCCGTCCCTCTCTCTCTAGGTGGCAGCTGACGATTAGAGGAGAAGTCATTCGTGCACATGAAAGGATCATGGCAATCTTCTGAAAAATGACTTGTAAGCAGAATAAGTTTGGCTTGGGCACGAGGTTTGTCAGAATAGAGATATTGATGGGACTAATCAATACTGTTATGTTAATTGACATCTGAAGTGAACTTGGTCGACTCTTATCCCTTTAGTCGAGGCGGATTGATCTGCGAGCCATCATTATGATTTGGTGACCCGATAGTTGAGTGAGCTTTGGGTCGGGTATATAGTCGAATCGTCTGCTCGAGGAGTCATCTTAATTGCGAAGGGGCAACTGATCCCGCACTTCGAGTCGGTCATGATGACCCTTGATCAAAATATGGCTTGTCTGCTCATCTGGTCGAGAGACTTGACCTTAGCTAGGCTTTTGAGCCTCTAAGTTGGTTTAGACCATAGCTCTCTTGGGCTTATGCAGACATTCTTCCGACATCTCTATCTTTGGATGGTAAATTACCATAACAGTTAGCCCTTTTCATTCGGAGTTAACTTTAGTCGAGTCCGAGTGAAATGGATACAAGCTTGCTCCATATCTTGCGGATTTCTTGGCTAGTTGATCGTGGCTGGAGACGTGGCGTAGGTCTTGCTAACCGCCGATCTCTGTGAACTGATGATCGGTATCAGGAACCGCTTTTTCGAAGGAAACGAGGTGTTGTGGGTAGAGTGAAAGGCGCCATACTCGCCAATTGATTGGTGTGAGTTACGAGTAGCGGTTGGCTTTCTCGAGCGATTCGTTTATGATTTTCAAAATTGATCTTCCTTAATTGATCCAGGATGGTGCCTCTTGAATTCTTCTGCATGCGCCTTTGGAGGCTTATAAATAGTTCCTGGTGCTGTTGGAAGGGCACTCTTCACTAAGAACATTTTCCTTCGTCGATCCTCCCTTTAACTCCTTAAGAGTTTTTAGTATGGCTTTTTCTTCAGAATGACCATGAGAGGAAGCTCATGGTTTTGTTTCTATCTAGATCGAGGATGACTTTGGACGAGGCGAGCTGGTTGCATGATCGGTATGATATTTCCCGTGTGACGATGACCATAGGGGCGTCGGACAGCTCAACTCCGGTGCATATGCACGGTGAGGATCAGGTTCCTCTTTACTTAGCGCATTTGCAGTGTGGATTGCGCATGCCGCTGCATCCCTTCGTCAAGGAGGTTTTCATAGCTCTGGGGATTTCCCCCTGCCAATTTCACCCACACGCCATTCATATTTTGATGGCATTTATTGACGCCTGCTCTTAGGCGGAAGTAGTGCCCAGCATCAGCCTGCTCGGGCATGTGGTTAGTGTAGGGTCCGTTGAGGGAGACCCCCACTATTTCTTCCACTGTCGGGGCGATTTTCATTTGGACGCCAATCTCCCGGAGCTGGACGAAGAATGGAAGAGGTTTTTTGTCTGGGTATTCAGCACCGACAACATTTTGTCCTGCTCAGGTTGACCTGAGGTTCAGGAGACGTGCTGGAGCAGAGGGCTCTTAGTGATCTTGAGGCTGGAGATATTGAGAAGCTCTGGTGTCGCCTCGGTCTTTAGGAGGCTAAAGCTCTAGACATAGAAGAGTTTCCTGAGATAGGGTGGTCCTCTTCGTTCTCCTCTGATTCCGAAGCGACAGCCCTTCCTCCACCAATGGAGGCCTATAAAAGAGGGGCTGACTCGGAGGGACCGAGTTCTTCCAGGAGGCCTTTGAAGAAGATGAGGAAGGACTTTGGGGACACTGAGCCTTAGAATTTTTTTGTAAGCCTTGTTAGGCCTTTTGGTAAAGAATGTACAAAACTCCTTTCTGAATGAGAAGCGATTTCTTCTGTCTTCTAGTTTTAAGAACTACAAATGATTGATAGAATAACTGATTCATGTTGTGGCTCCATTTTTCTTTTTGAGAAGAGTGTTGATCCTTGTAGATTTGATACCCTATGCGGGATAAGTGGTGACGTCTTTGTTTTTCCTGTTTGGTCGAAAAATAACTCAAAGAGTCGACTCTGGGGTTTTGTCTTTGGTCCGTCTAGGTAGGGGACCATAGACTTGATTGCCGACTTGTGGAGTCTTTATACTTTAGGTTACTCCTGACGGGGAGCTAAGTGATTCGGAACCGACTAAGAAGTTGTTGTGCATTAGTGTAAAACCCCGAAAATTTCTTTAATATATATATGTATACACATGTGTAAATTATCGATAGTAAATATTTTCCCTTGTGGCGAATAACCATATAAATATAAGATATATATGTTTATCATTGTTTGGGAACCCAACGGGTATATACAAGTGAGAGAGATCGAGTGTGTGAGCGATCAGCAGGTCATATGCCAACAAAAAACCTTTTTCGTGCTGATCGGTCGACCGACGCGGTCGACCGATCAGCGGTCGACCGACGCGGTCGACCGATCAGCGCCCAGTGAGTTTTTCTTTTTTTTCTTTTTGGTTGGGTTCGGGTCTTACCTTTGGGCTTCCGGGTTTCGGGTTGGGTTGGAGAGTTCTATTTATACCAACTCAACCCCCTGTTGATCCCAGACCCAAAACCCTAGCCCCCATCTCTCTTCTTCTTCTTCCTCAAAACCCTGATCTGGACCTGGTGATTTTGGGGAAAATCTGGAGGAGCTGGTTGGGAGTTTACAGCACAGGTAGAAGGAGATCCTCAGCGGGAGATTTAGCAGCAACCAAGGCGAGTATCATCTCGCCCAATCCCTCACCCCTCTTGTTTTTTTTTTACTGTTTTATTGTGATTTTCATGAGATTTCTGATGAACCCAAGTAGTATTTTCGTACAAAAACGAGTTCTCAGTAATAGGAACCTTAAGAATCAATCCCCATGTTATTTTCTGAGATCTGGATCTGGAAGTTCATCTAACAGTTCATCTAACAGGAGTTAAAACGTTTTTCTTTGACCTATCTAAACGTTTTGGTTTATTCCTTAATGATTTGATTATTAAAAGAGTAGTTTCAAAACCTGATTTTGGTTGCGTGTCTTCAATATGATGTTGAGTTTATTTCAGCAAACATTTTCGCATAAAAATCAAATTTTTATAGTTACAGGTTTCAGCAGCTGACAGAACCCAGGCAGGGTTCTGTCCGCTCGGCGGTCGACCGACGCGGTCGACCGCTGAGCTCAAATCAGAGCTCCGGTTGACCGCGATAGATAATCGGTCGACCGCGATTCAAAATCGGTCGACCGAGTTATATATCGGTCGACCGACGGTTCTGGCGGGCGACCGTTCTGATTTGTATCAGAGTTCGGTCGACCGGACCGGTCGACCGACGATTCTCTGTTACAGTTTTACCAGTTTTGATGCTTATGGGTATTTTTGCTCCTATTCGGGGGTTTATCTGGATTATTTGACCTGGTTAATAGTTCCACTATGTGCCCCTGCATGATAGATGACCTGAGGGTACAAATTTGGGACCTATACACTGTTTTAATCATGATGTTGATGATTCGATTCTATTACAAGTACCGTAGCGATCTTGTACCACTTCTACAGTCCTCGTGTTGGACTATAATCCATAAGAAGTCCTCGTGTTGGACTATAATCCATAAGAAGTCCTCGTGTTGGACTATAATCCCTTTTTGTCCTCGTATTGGGCAATTGCCACTTATTCCACGAATTTGGGAAACTACGATAGTTGATGTTTGTACCGGACATGGTTCTTAACCCTGCATGTTATTATTGCACCACTTTTCACGCCATACAGGTTATGTAGACTTGGCATAACACTTATGAAGGTTTTGACACAACATTTATGTGGTAGATATTGTGACATTTCGTTGACTACGTTACAGCACCGTAATTATGCTCTGGTATGTGTTGAGTTTCTTTTATCATTGTTATTGCACTAGAACCCCGGGTTTGATATTTAGGAGTTTACAATTTGAGATGCAAGGTATATATATGAGGGTTTCCTTGTTTGGATTATTTCGCTCGACGTACCAAATTCTCGTGTTGTAAACCCTTAAGTACTAACACCCTTATTTTATAAGATCATCAGTTTAGATCTATATATATATATATATATATTACCTGTATTTCCATATACAACGAGCCCTTTTCCCTTGGGGTTGGTTGTGATGTTACTCGCTAGCGCTTTGACGCTCGTTGTCCTCCCCCCCCCTTTCAGGTCACGAGCCAGGAGCACGGAGTGTCGCAGGTGGATAGCGGATCACTTTAGTGTTCAGCTCTTACATTTTTGTTATGTATTTTGTACCTTGAGCTCCATTGTAGTAGGTGATTAGACATTGAGGACTATTTCATAGAGGTTGTAAAGGCTGTGTGCCTTATTTCATTTTTGGACAGATGTTTGTACTTGAGACTTTTTCAGTACCCCTGCTTATCTATTCTGACATTGTTTATGTATTCCCATTTGTTGGATGATGAGATATCTATTTGATCATTTAGATTTCATCAGTCATTTGAGTATTATCTTTTACTTGCTTTTGTACCTACACCTGTTATTGATTCTACTAGATAGATGTTAATTGTGATGGTGAAACATGTTATCGCACGGTGTGGTGCATGGCAGGTTTAACATTCTTGGTTTCACCTTGGACTGCAGCTTTGCGTGAACCCAGGGGCGTCACAGTTGGTATCAGAGCCAGGTTCCAGTATCCTTAGGATCATCCTGTGTCGAGTCGTGGAGCTAGGATAGAGTTTCTTAGGATTCATGTATAGAGTCCGGAAGGATTTCCTAGTATGAGTGAGGACGATATATGCGTATATCTCAAAATTTGAGAATATTTTTTTTATATATAACCACTATTTTATATAGATTCAAAGTATTTGTATGAATACTATATGTTGTGAAAATTCTAATTTGGTACGCTATTTGTAAAGGCTTATTTGACTTATGGAATTTTTATTCTTCTTACCATCAGGAGAGAGATGGCAGGACGAGGTAGGCCCCGTACCAGGAGAGCTAGCCAGGCAGAGTCACGGCAGACTCCACCTGAACAGCAGTCAGCTCAGCATGAGCAGGAGCAGGCACCACCAGAGCCGCAGCAGGCTCCTCAGTATCTGGTGGACCTCATGGCCCCTCTTATTGCCCGGATGACAGCTATCGAGGCGATGGTGACGACTCATATAGCACCACCGACACCGCCACCACCACCACCAGTAGCTCAGCAGCAGGGGATACCTGCAATTCCTGTTAGAGAGAGACCCCCAGTGGCAGCACCTGCAGTCTTTCCTTTAGCTATTCCAGACAGAGCCACAGAGCAGGAGGCTTGGCTCCGCATGGTGGAGAGGTACCAGAAGATGAGGGCGCCGGAGTTCCAGGGGTCACCAGACCCTCTTGCAGCCCATAAGTGGAAGGAGGATGTGAGCAACATTCTCGAGATACTCGGTGTAGACTCTGTTCAGAAGCAGAGGCTGGCATCCTACAGCCTGAAGGGAGATGCCGGGCGATGGTATCGACTCCAGTTCACTCCAGAGCAGAGGATGACCCTCACATGGGAGGATTTTACCTATTTCTTCGACGGCCAGTATATTTCTTCCGCAGCACGGACCGGGAAGGAGCTCGAGCTATCCCGGTTGACTCAGGGAGATATGACCGTGGCAGATTTTGAGAGCAGGTTCATGGAGCTTTTGCACTTCACGGGTATGTGGCAGACAGGAGAGCGTCAGGCTCAGATGTTTTTGGCTGGGCTTCGCCCTAATCTCCGACGATACCTCGTGTCGAGGAGATTTCATTCAGTCAGGGAGGTAGCTGAGGCTGCCACTTCCCAGGAGATTGAGACCTCCATGTTCCAGAAGGACAAGGAGGGGAAGACCAAGACAGGACAGGGCAGTGACAAGGGCAAGAACAAGAGAGGTTTCTCTGGTCATCAGCAGCAGCATCAGGGCCCTCATAAAAAGGGACCCCAGCAGGATCAGAGAGCTCATCAGCAGCGCAAGTTCCAGGGGTCTTGTTTTAACTGCCACAAGGTCGGACACAAGGCATCGGAGTGCCGTAGCGCACCAGCGGGAGCCCAGCAGGGCAAGGGTCCGAACCAGCAGCAGCAGCAGCGCCAGCAGGGCAGAGGTCAGGGTCAGCAGAACAGGCTCGATGCACCACCAGCAGCTCAGAGGACTGAGGGACAGATTCGAGCAGTTCAGGATGTTTCCCAGGGACAGATTATCCCCTATTCTCCAGCACCATCTGCAGAGCAGTCTTCAGCCACAGGCAGGGTTTATGCGGTAGTTCCTCGTGATCATGGAGCCAGCGGAGCTGTAGTGGAGGGTACGTTCTTCGTGAACTCTCTTCCCGCCCGTATTCTTTTCGATTCGGGAGCTTCGCATTCATTCATCTCGCATGCATTTATGGCTAGACTCCAGCTCGTAGCTCAGCCCCTAGACACCCCTCTATCTGTTTCCACCCCTTTAGGTGAGGTATCGCTTCTGGAGAGCGTATGTAGGAGGTGTACCGTCAGTCTAGACGAGTCGGAGTTTATAGTGGACTTGATAGTGCTGCATATGTCCGAGTTCGATGTCATCCTTGGTATGGATTGGTTGTCTTCCTATCATATTAGTATTGACTGCTTTGCGAAGACAGTCAAATTGCGAGCATCCGACGGGTCCGAGATGATTGTAGCCGCCTCTCAGGGCAACCGACTTGCGGAGTCATTTCTGGCGTACATCGAGGAGGTGATGCGACGGGATCAGGGAGCTGAGTTGTTGGAGACTAGAGTTGTCTCAGAGTATCAGGATGTCTTTCAGGACATACCTGGGTTACCTCCTGTGAGAGAGGTTGAGTTCTGCATCGAGTTGCAGCCAGGCACAGCCCCGATATCCCGCGCACCCTATCGCATGGCACCAGCTGAGATGAGGGAGCTTCAGACCCAGTTGGACGAGTTGTTAGCTCAGGGTTTCATTCGCCGGAGTCATTCTCCTTGGGGCGCACCGGTCCTCTTTGTGAAGAAGAAGGACGGTAGTATGAGATTATGCATTGATTATAGAGAGTTGAACAAGGTCACTATCCGGAATAGGTACCCACTACCTAGGATTGATGACTTGTTTGACCAGTTGCAGGGAGCGCAGTATTTCTCGAAGATTGATCTTCGTTCTGGCTATCATCAGTTGCGGGTTCGGGAGATGGATATTCCCAAGACCGCTTTCCTTACTCGATATGGATCCTTCGAGTTCTTGGTCATGCCATTTGGGTTGACCAATGCACCCGCGGTATTCATGGATTTGATGAACCGGGTCTTCCGTCCCTTCTTGGACCAGTTCGTGATCGTGTTCATTGACGATATCCTCATTTACTCGAGATCGGAGGCAGATCATGAGGAGCACCTACGGATAGCGTTGAGGACTCTTCAGGAGCATCAGCTGTATGCTAAGTTCAGCAAGTGCGAGTTTTGGCTTTCAGAAGTCAGATTTCTTGGGCATGTCATCAGTAGAGAGGGCATAGCAGTGGACCCAGCTAAGGTCACAGCAGTTCTTGATTGGGAGCCACCGAAGACGGTGTCAGAGATCCGCAGCTTTTTGGGTCTAGCTGGATATTACAGGAAGTTCATTCAGGACTTCTCGAAGATTGCGACACCGATTACACACCTTACGAAGAAGGGTGTGCAGTTCATATGGAGCAAGGAGTGCCAGGAGGCCTTTGATATCTTGAAGGCTAAGCTGACTTCAGCGCCAGTTCTGACCATTCCGAGCAGCGACAGGACATTCGTTGTGTATACGGATGCATCGTTGGCGGGCTTAGGAGGAGTATTGATGCAGACTCAGAGGGTAGTAGCTTATATCTCACGGCAGTTGAGGGTGCATGAGCAGAACTACCCGACTCATGACTTGGAGTTAGCAGCAGTGGTATTTGCACTGAAGTCATGGAGACACTACTTGTATGGAGTACAGTTTGAGCTGTTCACAGACCATCAGAGTCTGAAGTATCTCTTTTCTCAGAAGGAACTCAATCAGAGGCAGAGGAGGTGGATTGAGTTTATCAAGGACTACGAGTTCGCGATTCAGTATCATCCAGGGAAGGCGAACGTCGTAGCAGATGCTTTGAGTAGGAAGCGTCGACATCGGGTTTCGGCTTTGAGGTGTTCATTGTACAGAGACCTTGCCACCCTTAGCCAGTTTGATTTTAGACCCGAGATTGGAGGAACCAGTGCATTCTTGGGAGCTATGTCAGTGCAGCCATCTTGGAGTGACAGGGTTGTCAGAGCACAGTTAGAGGACTCTTGGATTCAAACCCGTAAGGGGGAGATTTCCAAAGAGCCTAAGACTGATTGGACCATTGGAGAGGATGGAGGTCTACGGATGAAGGGTAGATTGGTTATGCCAGCTAGTGCAGAGCTGAAGAGAGAGTTATTTGATGAGGCGCATCGTACTCGGTACACAGTACATCCAGGGACTACCAAGATGTACAAGGACCTGAAGAGGCGATTCTGGTGGAGCGGTATGCGGAGAGAGATTGCAGATTTTGTAGCTCGATGTTTTACCTGTCAGCAGGTGAAGGCAGAGCACCAGAGACCAGCAGGGACCCTTCAGCCTCTGCCTATTCCGGAGTGGAAGTGGGCAGATATTTCCATGGATTTTATTGTGGGGTTGCCGAAGTCGAAGAAGGGGAATGATTCTGTGTGGGTCATTGTAGACCGATTGACGAAGTCAGCTCATTTCATTCCGGTGAGGACCACGTATACAGCTGAGACTTATGCGAGGATCTTTATTCGAGAGATAGTTCGACTTCATGGAGTACCGGACACGATCGTATCAGATCGAGGATCAGTATTCACTTCTCATTTCTGGAGGAGTTTTCAGGACTCATTTGGCAGCACACTATCCTATAGCAGTGTATTTCACCCCCAGACTGATGGCCAGACGGAGAGGGTGAATCAGGTGTTGGAGGACATGTTGCGGGCATGTGTCATTGACTTCCAAGGCAGTTGGGAGGATCATATTCCACTGGTCGAGTTCGCTTATAACAATAGTTATCAAGCGACGATCGGTATGGCCCCGTATGAGGCATTGTATGGGAGACCTTGTAGATCACCGATATGTTGGGCCGAGCCAGAGGATAGCTTGATGCTTGGGCCAGAGCTGGTGAGGCAGACTACTGAGAAGGTAGCCTTGATCAGGGAGCGGATTTTAGCAGCTCAGAGCCGGCAGAAGAGTTATGCAGATAAGAGGCGAAGACCACTGGAGTTCCAGATTGGAGATTTGGTTATGCTTAAGGTATCGCCTATGAAAGGCGTACAGCGATTCGGGAGGCGAGGAAAGCTTGCACCGAGATATATTGGACCTTTCCAGATTCTAGAGCGCATTGGAGCCGTGTCTTACAGACTAGATCTCCCCGCATCTATGTCTAGTATACACAACGTGTTCCATATTTCTATGCTCAAGAAACACTTGCATGATGAGGAGCAGCAGCGAGTATTGGATACACCGGAGATTGAGCTTCGGGATGATTTGTCTACTGTTGAGATTCCGGTTCGCATTCTTGCCAGAGAGGACAAGAGGCTTAGGAACAAGGTGATTCCCTTGGTAAAAGTTCAGTGGAACCGAGGAGGCATCGAGGAGATTTCTTGGGAGCGCGAGGAGGACATGCGTCGTGACTACCCACACCTGGTTGAGCAGGTAAATGAATTCTTGTTTTGATTTCATGTCTTTGGTTATGTGCATATCTTTGGTTATGTTTACATTTAACATTATGATGAGAATACTATCGCTTAATTTTAAATCTCTTGGAACACATGGTATATGTATGGGGGGTTCCTTGTTTGGATTTTTCACCCGATGTACTAGTTCCACTAGATTAGAAATTGAGCGAGGATATTGTCATTGTAGATCGTTAAGTGTAAATATCTCTATAAGGTTATATAAGAGGTCGTATTGCAAGTTCGTACGATTTCCGAATTTCGAGGACGAAATTCTTTTAAGGGGGGAAGAATGTAAAACCCCGAAAATTTCTTTAATATATATATGTATACACATGTGTAAATTATTGATAGTAAATATTTTCCCTTGTGGCGAATAACCATATAAATATAAGATATATATGTTTATCATTGTTTGGGAACCCAACGGGTATATACAAGTGAGAGAGATCGAGTGTGTGAGCGATCAGCAGGTCATATGCCAACAAAAAACCTTTTTCGTGCTGATCGGTCGACCGACGCGGTCGACCGATCAGCGGTCGACCGACGCGGTCGACCGATCAGCGCCCAGTGAGTTTTTCTTTTTTTTCTTTTTGGTTGGGTTCGGGTCTTACCTTTGGGCTTCCGGGTTTCGGGTTGGGTTGGAGAGTTCTATTTATACCAACTCAACCCCCTGTTGATCCCAGACCCAAAACCCTAGCCCCCATCTCTCTTCTTCTTCTTCCTCAAAACCCTGATCTGGACCTGGTGATTTTGGGGAAAATCTGGAGGAGCTGGTTGGGAGTTTACAGCACAGGTAGAAGGAGATCCTCAGCGGGAGATTTAGCAGCAACCAAGGCGAGTATCATCTCGCCCAATCCCTCACCCCTCTTGTTTTTTTTTTTACTGTTTTATTGTGATTTTCATGAGATTTCTGATGAACCCAAGTAGTATTTTCGTACAAAAACGAGTTCTCAGTAATAGGAACCTTAAGAATCAATCCCCATGTTATTTTCTGAGATCTGGATCTGGAAGTTCATCTAACAGTTCATCTAACAGGAGTTAAAACGTTTTTCTTTGACCTATCTAAACGTTTTGGTTTATTCCTTAATGATTTGATTATTAAAAGAGTAGTTTCAAAACCTGATTTTGGTTGCGTGTCTTCAATATGATGTTGAGTTTATTTCAGCAAACATTTTCGCATAAAAATCAAATTTTTATAGTTACAGGTTTCAGCAGCTGACAGAACCCAGGCAGGGTTCTGTCCGCTCGGCGGTCGACCGACGCGGTCGACCGCTGAGCTCAAATCAGAGCTCCGGTTGACCGCGATAGATAATCGGTCGACCGCGATTCAAAATCGGTCGACCGAGTTATATATCGGTCGACCGACGGTTCTGGCGGGCGACCGTTCTGATTTGTATCAGAGTTCGGTCGACCGGACCGGTCGACCGACGATTCTCTGTTACAGTTTTACCAGTTTTGATGCTTATGGGTATTTTTGCTCCTATTCGGGGGTTTATCTGGATTATTTGACCTGGTTAATAGTTCCACTATGTGCCCCTGCATGATAGATGACCTGAGGGTACAAATTTGGGACCTATACACTGTTTTAATCATGATGTTGATGATTCGATTCTATTACAAGTACCGTAGCGATCTTGTACCACTTCTACAGTCCTCGTGTTGGACTATAATCCATAAGAAGTCCTCGTGTTGGACTATAATCCATAAGAAGTCCTCGTGTTGGACTATAATCCCTTTTTGTCCTCGTATTGGGCAATTGCCACTTATTCCACGAATTTGGGAAACTACGATAGTTGATGTTTGTACCGGACATGGTTCTTAACCCTGCATGTTATTATTGCACCACTTTTCACGCCATACAGGTTATGTAGACTTGGCATAACACTTATGAAGGTTTTGACACAACATTTATGTGGTAGATATTGTGACATTTCGTTGACTACGTTACAGCACCGTAATTATGCTCTGGTATGTGTTGAGTTTCTTTTATCATTGTTATTGCACTAGAACCCCGGGTTTGATATTTAGGAGTTTACAATTTGAGATGCAAGGTATATATATGAGGGTTTCCTTGTTTGGATTATTTCGCTCGACGTACCAAATTCTCGTGTTGTAAACCCTTAAGTACTAACACCCTTATTTTATAAGATCATCAGTTTAGATCTATATATATATATATATTACCTGTATTTCCATATACAACGAGCCCTTTTCCCTTGGGGTTGGTTGTGATGTTACTCGCTAGCGCTTTGACGCTCGTTGTCCTCCCCCCCCTTTCAGGTCACGAGCCAGGAGCACGGAGTGTCGCAGGTGGATAGCGGATCACTTTAGTGTTCAGCTCTTACATTTTTGTTATGTATTTTGTACCTTGAGCTCCATTGTAGTAGGTGATTAGACATTGAGGACTATTTCATAGAGGTTGTAAAGGCTGTGTGCCTTATTTCATTTTTGGACAGATGTTTGTACTTGAGACTTTTTCAGTACCCCTGCTTATCTATTCTGACATTGTTTATGTATTCCCATTTGTTGGATGATGAGATATCTATTTGATCATTTAGATTTCATCAGTCATTTGAGTATTATCTTTTACTTGCTTTTGTACCTACACCTGTTATTGATTCTACTAGATAGATGTTAATTGTGATGGTGAAACATGTTATCGCACGGTGTGGTGCATGGCAGGTTTGACATTCTTGGTTTCACCTTGGACTGCAGCCTTGCGTGAACCCAGGGGCGTCACAATTAGTTAATTCCTGGATGAAGAGCCAATGACTTCATTCCGACTGAGAAGTCGTTTTGCCTTGGACTTATTCTTTAAGAAGAGCCAAGGGCTTTGTTCCGACTAAGAAGTCATTTTGCCTCAGGCTTATCCAGATTAGGAGCCGAGGTCTTTGAGCCGACTGAGAAGTCGTTTTGCCTTAGACTTATTCTTTAAGAAGAGCCAATGGCTTTGTTCCGACTAAGAAGTCATTTTGCCTCGGGTTTATCCAGATTAGGAGCCGAGGTCTTTGAGCCGACTGAGAAGTCGTTTTGCCTCGGTTTTACCCTGAGAATGTACCAAGGACTTTTAACGACTTAGCCGGGTACCCAACTGACTAGGTCTTTGATGTCTTTCTTTTTATTTTTGACATTTCCATTGATTATTGGAATTTATACATGATAGAGTACAACTCATTCACATTTATTCCATCGAGCTGCGTCGAATTCATGTTTCTTGCCCAAATGCATTTTGAAGATGGCTTTTGCTGGAGACGATCGCTGAGGCGGAGCTTCCTTGGCTGTTTCTTTTCACCTATGAACATTCCTGCTTTGATGAGAGTGAGTTGTTGTTTCAATGGCTGTCTTTGTTGCCAAACTGAGGAACGCCCAGAATCGGGGGTTGCTCTTCCTTCTGAGGGTGAGCTATTTGGTTTTGGACATCGTTGAGTAGCTGGCATATTTGGCATCTCATCAGCCAAGGACCTGCTTGGAGTTTTTGCTGAGGTCCTTGCAGGTCAACGGTGGACATGGTGATTTTCAACCGATCTTGCTTGTCCATCGTTGGTTGCGCTATATGGCCAGAGTCCTACTGATTAAGCTTTTGAAGGATAGTGCTCAATAGGAGGAGGCCCAGGCAACTTTTGTGATGGGGGCTTCTTGTTGGTGAGAGCCCCATGCGCCGAAGCTTTGTTCCCTAGAATTTGATTGGATCATAACTTTCCCTTGGGGTTCCTAGGGATAGCAACGGTCGGACCATCCTATAAATGGAGGAGCCTTCTTTTGTTGGGGGGATGCGAGTCGCATGCTTCGACCACTAGTTCTTACTTTGACTTTAGGTGGTTCGAACAGCGGCTGGGGGCCAGAGATGTTAATCTTCCTGAGAAGACCAGATGACGAGCCCTTGAGTTTTTCCCACAATCCTATCTTTTGGTGAGGAAGGACTCTCCTTTGGAGGTGGTGGTGGTCCGAAGAGCCTGCCACAGACTTGATCGCTGCTCCTTGCTTGGGTGAGCCATTACCAACGGGAGCTTGAGTGATACTGGATCTGATCATAACCCTTGGGGGCCTATTTGAGATCCAACCCCAGGCCTCTTGGTTGTTCAGGTGGTGGGGTTTTCGTCTATGGTGGCAATTAGAAGCCTGTGCTTCATTCTCAAGCCAGACAAACACCATAGTGGTGTGTCTTTTCTTAGGAGGGCTTTCGGGGTTTCACTTGGCAAATACTCCCCAGAAAGCTGTTGGAGCACTCGAGGGATACACCTACATTAGCTCCTGATAGACATAGGGTAATCCTCCTTAGCTTGAATGATGCAATTCCAGGCTTTATTTAGCTTGAACAGTGCAATTCTAACGTTCTTCAAGAATGAACAAGATCAGGCCCTTGCTTAGAATTAGGCATTTTATCATAGAGAAGAAAGTGGGTCCTACGGTGGGCGCCAAACTGTTGATACTCGTGAACAAACAGTGGTGGGGGTTGTCGCCGTAGGATGTAGTTTCGATTCTGGCGGCGCTGAGGAGAGGGGAGAGGATGAATATTAGGCCTGACTCCTCCTCTGACTTTATGCCTCATTCTGAGCGCGCGGGTAGGCTGATAACCTGCATATGCAAGAATCGCAGGAGTACGGGGCTAGTTTCCCCCGTGGTACCTCCGACGATCAAGTCAGCTGTGGAGCTTGAGTGGGGTTTGGGGGAAGGTCCTCGGGCCATTGAGGTCCTCGGAGCGTACTCTCTTGAGAGTTTTCTCGTCCTTTTTTAAGCAATGTTGGTTCCTTGTTTTTATGGAGAAGAAGTAGCTAAGCAATTCTCACTTACCTTCTGCATTCCTCTTTTCTCCTCCTTTTATAGTCCCTTACCTCTGAGTGCTTGACCCTCGGCTTTGACTATACACAGGAGGCAGCTAAGGGGTGAGCAGCCGAGCTGCTGAGTCATCCTTCTCCTTCCAGATGTTGGCTGTCGATTGGAAGGGAGGTCACTCAAGTACAGGAGAGAAACGGCTTCTTAGTATCATGGATTTGATAGAAGAGGTAGGGCGTAGGATAGGTCGGCTGCTTGGTCGTCCCTCTCTCTCCAGGTGGTGGCTGGTGATTGGAGGGGAAGTCATTCGTGCACAGGAAAGCATCATGGCAATCTTCTGAGAAATGACTTGTAAGCAGAATAAGCGGCTTGGGCACGAGGTTTGTCAGAATAGATATCTTGATAGGACTAATCAATACTATTGTGTCGATTGACATCTGAAGTGAACTTGATCGGCTCGTATCCCTTTAGTCGAGGCGGGTTGATCTGTGAGCCATCATTATGATTTGACGACCCGATAGTCGAGTGAGCTTTGGGTCGGGTGTATGGTCGAGTTCTCTGCTCGAGGAGTCGTCTTAATTGCGAAGAGCGACTAATGTCGCACTTCGAGTCAGTCATGATGACCCTTGATCGAAATATGACTTGTCTGCTCGTCTGGTCGAGAGACTTGACCTTGGCTGGGCTTTTGATTCTAAGTTGGTTTAGATTATAGCTCTCTTGGGCTTGTGCAGACATTCTTCTGAAATCTCTATCTTTGGATGGTAAATTACCATAACAATACTCATATACTTATCGGAGTAAGGGAGCAGTTTAACCTCGTGTACCAGTTGAAGGTTTTTAATCATTTCAGACATGATTAAATAGCAATAGCGGGAGGTTGCTGGGTTATCCTTAAGAATACCATGTGTAGTATTCTCCAGAAACTTCTCATTAAATGTTGGGAACAATTTAGCATCGTATACTCGTTGGAGGTTAGGAGCAGTTAGAGGAAGACTAGGGATAGTACTTCTTTAGGAATTTACCATTGATAGGCATCAGAATCTTGTCGTCGTTCGGTTTGAGGAGACGATAAGCTCCATTTGAATAGACTGTTTCTATTACAAATAGATCTTCCCATTTGGGTTGGAATTTACTTTTCTTCTTGGAGGTGAGGATCATGGGTCGTCGAACTACGAGGACCAGCTCTCCCTCCTTAAAGGATATGTGTTTGACTTTCTTGTCGAAAGACTTGGAGATTCTGGCTTGATAGAACTCGATGTGTTGCTGAGCATCGAGCTGCTTTTTATCTAGCGCCTCCAACTCTGTGAGACGTCATCGATGACTTTCTCCAGTCGTCATCCCCGTTGAGAGTGTGGCGCATAGGGACGAATCTGAATTTTGAGTGGTAGCACGGCTTTGCAACCGTATACCAATGAGTAAGGTGTGGTACTGGTCGGTGTATGAATCGTAGTACGATACGCCCATAAGGTTTCTCTAAGCTTTTCATTCTAATCGCTTGCTATTAGACATCAGCTTGGTCAAGATCTTGATAATAGTCTTATTAAAAGTCTTGGCTAGTCTATTTGCTGATGGATTATAAGCCGTGGACGCGAGGTTCTGTATTCTGAACTTATCATAGAACCAAGTGAATGTGTGACTAATGGGTTATGACCCGTTATCATGAATGATATGCCTTGGGACGCCGTATCGGTAGATAATGTAATGTTTGATGAACTTGATCACATCACTGGTTTTGATTTCTCTTAAGGGAACGGCTTCGGCCCACTTAGAGAAAAAGTTGGTTATCGTAAGGATGAAGTGATGACCTTTGGCTGATGGCGGAGATATCGGTCCAACAACATCCATACCCCACGTCTCAAATGGCTATGAAGTCACTATAGGATGCAGATCTTCGGGTGGTTTGTGCATGTAATTGGTGTGGATTTGACACGTATGGCAACGCTTGGCGTAAGTGATAGTGACATTGATCATTCCAGGCCAATAATAGCCCATTCTTCACAAGCGATCCTAGAGCTTAGGTCCGGATTGGTGAATTCTGTAGGTACCATCGTGGGCCTCCCGTAGGTCTTCCTGTGCTTCTGTCATAGAGAGACATCGAAGCAATATGTTGTCATATGACCTACGATACAATGCCCTTGTGGTTGCATCGTAGTAGAATCTCGGTGCCCTTCTACGAACAGAATCTCACTCCTTGACATCTTCAGGTAGTATACCATACAAGACGTAGTCGATAATCGAAAAGCACCAATTTCTCGATTCGAATTGGCCTGAAATCTGGTGACTTGCACTCACCTCCAAAGCATACTCCGGTTGGTAGAGTTGTCGGCTTACGACAGTGACTTGTTAGCTTGTCCCTAGCGACTGGGCTAGGTTAGCTACCAATGATGCTAATGCATCTACGTGTGTGTTCTTGGAATAGAGCACGTGCCCGATGTGGAAGCTGTTAAATGATTCAGCTAGCTTGATGGCCGCTTGGTGGCATGGGATCAAGTCATCATTTCTGACTTCGTATTCTACCATCATTTGTCTGACGATGAGCTAAGAGTCACTGTAGGCTTCGAGATGCTTCACCCCCAACTCCTTGGGAAAGTCGAGTCCGATGAGCAGCACGTTTTACTCAGCCACATTGCTAGTACATAACTCGGTCAATGAGAAAGCTTAGGGTAATATATGATTTTATAGAGAAACTAAGACCACCCCTACTCCTGCGACAATAGACCCACTCGTGCCTACACCAGAGGCGTCGTCGAAGTATAGTCGCTAGGCTTCTTCCTGTGAGGTTGTATTGACCTCGTGGGTTTCGTCCGACATGTCTTCAAACAGGCCAGTCTTCGACTCGAGCGAGTGATTGGCCATGAGATCGCAGATCGCTTGTCCTTTAATAGACTTTTGCGGCATGAAGTGGATGTCTATTGAGACAGCAAGAGTGCCCATCGTGCCAGGCGCCAGTTCAAGGACCCGGGCTGTGTCATGAAGACTCGGATGGGATTAATCAGGGAGATGACATGGATGGTTTGACCAACCAAAATATCGCATTTTCTGAATTATGAACACCTAGGCCAGACACTCCTTTTTGACTATGGGGTATCGTCGCTCGGCTCCCTGCAGGGTCCTACTCAGGTAGTATATGTCTTACCTATGGCTGGCATCGTGCTAAGAGGGCGCCAAGAGAATGCTCCATTACTCTCACATAGATCGAGAAGGGTTCCCCCTAGACGGGGGCTGCCAAGATAGGTGGATTTGAGAGATAGTGTTTGATCTCATCGAAAGCTTGTTGGCAAGACTCGTCCCATACGAAGGAAACACCTTTCTTCATCAACTTAGAGAAGGGTTGGCATTTACCCGATAGATTTGCAATGGATCTTCGGATGTAAGCCAAACGTCCTTGTAGTCCTCTTAATTCCTTAAGATTCCTGGGCGGTTGGAGCTCTTCGATAGCTCGCACCTTATCTGGGTTGATGTGGATCCCCTTTGTCATGACAACGAATCCGAGGAACTTTCCACTCACATGCCTAAGAATGACTTTGTGTGGTTCATTTTTAGTTAATGGGACCACATGAGGTCGAACATGACTCTCAGGTCTTGAAGGTGATCATCTTTGTCGTGACTCTTCACAACTAGGTCATCCACGTAGCATTCAACTGCCTTCCGTAGATGATCTCGAAAGATGGTGCTCAAGGAACGATGATAGGCTGTGTCGGTGTTCTTGAGTCCGAAGGGCATAACTATGTAACATTACACCCCCACCAGAGTCCTGAATGAAGTGTGATTCTCATCCTCAGGGTGCATCTTGATTTGGTTATACTATGAGAATCCGTCCATGAAGGACATCCTCGCGAAACCACAAGTGTTATCGATGGTGACATCCGTGATGGGCAAAGGGAATTCGTCTTTAGGACATGTAGTATTTAGGTTTCTAAAATCGATGCAGATACGGAACTTGCCATTCTACTTCAGGACCAAAAAAATGTTATCCAATCGAGGTGTTGCTCCTCTTTGATGAAGCCTAATTCAATCAGCTTCTTTATTTTGGTTTCGATCCCCTCCATGATTTGTGGACAAAACCATCTCTGTTGTTGTTTAATGGGTTTGGCGTTTGAGCCGATGTTGAGGTGATGCATGGCGAACTAAGGATCAAGGCCGGACATGTCTTCATAATTCCATGTGAATACATCGATATATTCTCGGATGAGGTATACGAGGTCTTCCTTCTCCTGGGGAGGTAAGCTGTCACTGATGAATATGGGTTTAGGATTCGCCTCATCTCCTATAATAATCTAAAGGATTTTGTTCTCCGTGGTGGTTCGCGCTGTTCGAAGCGACCACTCCGTTGGGTATTAACACGACGATCCCATGTTTCATCGTAAAGTGGGATTTGTTCATCTTCTTAGATTTCAGTGGTATCAACCATAGCCATGTTGACCGTGAAGTCTTTGAATAGGACCGTGATGTTGATATCTGAATCCCAAGTCGAGGACGTCAACGATTGATCATCTGAGCGAGCATCGTCAAATGTTCCGTCGAAATTGTAATACAACTTCGAGGAAGAGGAGGAGTAACTCAGCCCTCTTCAAGTTTTGTCGTAGTAATTGTTAGGCTTCCCTTTGGGTACGTAGGTGGGTCGGAGAGGCATCTTCTGGCCTTTATCATACTTTAAACCTTCTTTTTGGATGAAGTCATAACTCATCCTCTCCATCATGTGTTTCGTGACGAGGCTGTAACATGAAAATTGAGGAGCGGGTTCGTCTGACTCATCCTACAATGTATGTGTGGGGTAGTCTATCCATCCAAAGATAATTTCTTGCTGAGAAATATTTCGGGCGGGTACGACAAGTACAGCTTGCAAGGATTCGATCATTTGTCGGTTTGTGATGAATGACAAATACATAGGCAAGTGTAGAGAAGAGTTGTTAGGCAAGTGTAGAGAAGAGTTGTTAGACAACCCTGAAATGAGATTGCCAAACTCATCGTAACTAGACTCTAAACTAGACGACGAGTAAGCAAATTCAAGATTTTCATTCAGGATAAGCCCATCCGCTTCATCTTCATCGGTTACAACAAAGCCCTCATAGCTGATTATAGTAGGTTCAATGTCGTTGAAGACAATACCCTTGTTGCTCTTCGGCTCACTATCGGTCTTGCTGCCACTATCAGGTTCCTTGATCGGAGTTTTGTTGTTGCCCGATTCAGAGTCTTGATAGAGCAAAGAGTCGGTGAAGTAGTTCTCAACCCCTTTGAAGGGATTTTTCTCAGCAACCATCATTTTTACTTGATTGTAGTCGTCCACATACTTCAGATTTAATGCAGTGTGGACGGGACTATGCGGTTGTCGTGGATCCAAGGTCGACCTAATAGCATGTTGTAGGAGGGTCCTATATCGATGACGTAGCAGGTCACCTCCGTTTTCATGTCACCCAGCTGGCATTTGAGGTGAATCTTCCCAAGAGGCCGGGTTCTAATGGCGTTGAATCCAAAGATGGTGGTGGTTGTTACGGATGTCGTTTCTGGGGCACCCCCAGGTGTTTGATAAGTTTTAGGAGGACAATGCTTAGTGCAGACCCTGAGTCCACTTGGATGCGGTCCACCCGAGAGGAACCGATATATCATGTGAAGTACATGGGTTGGTTGTGAGACGTGCATTTGCTAAGCATATCCTCGGGAGTGAAGGTGATGCAGGGAATCTGCTGTCTAGACATCTGGCAGAATTACAGACATCTCATTTCCACATTTCCTTTGGGAATGGGCGAGAAATGCATGGCAAAGGCCTCTGAGTCGGTCAGTGCCTCTCGTAGGGCTTCACGGGTTATCTTGGACAACCGCAGGAGCTCGTATAGGGTGATCCCGGTAGGAATATTCTTCAGCTGTGTGAGTAGTCGAGCTAAAAGGGTTGACTGCTCGAACTTGGCTGATCGAGGTTCGGTTAGACTCACCAGATTTTCTGCTATCAGCAAGTAGTTCTTAGAAAAGTCCTTCCTTGCTCTGGTGATCAGTGCGTCTACCTCATTGTCCGAGTAGGTGAGGTCCGCTATCTCTACCTTGTCATCGTCTGGGATTGCCGAAACGATGTTACAAAGCTTATGCTTGTCTTTGGGTTTTTGGAAGTCCACTGTTCGTCATCGAGGAGATCGGGGTGAACCTACATCACCTACCCTGATGGCAAAGTCTGCGACACTAAACTCTTTTCTTACTGATTGTGAGGATCAGCATTGGTAATCCTCAGCACCGCTTTGGGGATAGGTACAACACCTGCTAGTGCACGAACTTCAGGAAGGCCTGCCCCAAATTTGAGAGTGATCATGTTCGACGTCACCTTCTTCTGGACCTTCTCCTTTGTCAGGACTTAGTCCTCTTAGAGGGCTTGTAGTTTGTCTTTGAGGACATAGCACTTGGAGGTATGATGACCGACAAATCTGTGGAAGGCACAATAGCTGGGGTCATCAATCTTGTTAACGTTCTCAGGCTTCATGATCTCTAGAAGCTTGATTTTGTTGCTTTGGAGGAGAGTGTCGAATGTAGGAACTACCAAATCTTCATTGAAGTCATAGTGCCTCAGAGGGCATTGTTCATACGGCTTGGTCCTCTGGCGAGGAGCCGTCTTGGAGACTGGATTAGCATCTATAGTCATGATCTCTTTTCCCTTTGATCGAGTGTTCTGAGAGGTGTTTGGTTCCGAAGCTCTGTTCTCGAACTGAGGCTCTCGACTTCCAGTCACTTGATCATGTTTTCAACTTGCTCGCCTTGGCGAACAAATTCTTTCCAGGTTCGGGTTTCCATTATGCTGACTCTGGACAGAATGTCGATTGAGAGGTTGTTGCGACACATCTCAACCAGGGTGCTTGAAGAGACTTGATCCTGGTATTGTAATGATCGATTCTTGAATCTCTTCACGAAATCGTTGACCGATTCTGTCTTCTTTTGCTTGTCAGCGAGCAGGGTGGCCATCGACACTTTCGTGTTGTCGTTGAAGAAACGGGCCAAGAAGAGATTCTCCACGTCGGCCCATGTTGAGATATAGCTTAGTTCCAGCTTGCGAAACCACTCAAAGGATACCCCCCTCAGGGTACCAATGAACAGTCGGGTTAGGATAGCATCATTCCCTATGAGAAATCATGTTTGGGATATGAAGTAGTAGATGTGCTGTGAGGGGGGAGTCCTTTCCATCAAACTGGATTAGACTCATTAGTTTGAACTTTGTCGGGTAGGCGATCGTGTCCCATTCAACTGGATACGGTCAAACCACCCCTAGCTTGTTCATGTTCTTCTAGAGCTTTAGGGTATTGAGCTGACTCTGGAACTTGTCGAGCCTCCTGTCTCAGGGAGTGCTGCCCGAATGCGAGTGTCTTCCTGAGGATTTGTTAGAATAATCCGAGTGTGGCTCACGATTATCTTCTTCCTCCATGGTGTGAGGAGGAGTAAGCTCTCGCTCTTTGTTCCTTGAGAATCTTCGTCGATTCTGTGAATCCCTCTCCTTCTTCTTCTTCTCGTTGAGAAGTTGCTCCATCATCTCCTTTAGAGAGCTGATAGTTGCCTGCTGCTTCCCGAACCTTTTAACAAGGTCATCGGAAGCTTCTGCCATGTGCACCCTTGCGTGCTTGCCGTAGGCTGAGCTTGAGGTCTGAGATGTTGCTGCCGCTGAGCACATCTCATCCTTGTTGTCGTCGATGGGCAACAAACGGGCATAATCGAACGGGATATCCACTCCCGTTTGACGATGAGTGCGTTGGTACACACCCTCATCTCTAACAGGGGGCATCAGAATCTTGAGGCGTACTCAGGGTCGACGACTCTAAATATCTAGCTTTTCCTTTCCTTGCCATGTTGACAGTAGCAGCCAGTAATTCCAAATCATCAGTAGCCTATCCTCTCTGGCGATTACATCTCCGATGAGGGAGTATTGACTCCAGAGGCTGGTGAGAAAGCCTTTAGAACATTGAAGGTTTTGGTGCCTTGGTACAGTAGCAATCAACAAGCATTGCTTTGATGATCCTCTCACATAGGCACTAAGGATTAGCACCGTGAATAGTGTTCTTGAAAGTCAGATGGTCCCTGAGATCCCCTGTGGGTTGATGGTGATAACCCCAGGTGTTCGAAGGACCAGTCGTGCGATTAAGTGCAACAGGTTGAAAAGAGTTCAAGTGAAAGCACTTGGAAAATTCCCCAAGTGTTGAGTTCAGGTGACCTCACCTTGACTGGCAAGGTCTTGTGTGCTAGCGAGCTTCAGTCGTCCAGTGAGCTCCAGCTAATTTTTCATTCAGGCGAGGTACGCTTGCTTGACTGGTCTTTGCCTTACCTTTTCGACCAAGGCATGCTTGTAGGCAAGGCCGATAGGGCTCGCCTGTATGGCGACTTTTTCCTGTGGGGTGAAGCTCGCTTGACGTGTGAAGCTCGTCTGCTTGAGCACGTAGTTTGCCTAAATCATAGAGCTCGCCTGAGTTAGGCATCTCACCTGATCTAAGAAGATGACTTGAAGAGCGAAGCCCTCCTGATTTGGGGGAATCACATGTCTTGCTAAGCTCGTCTAAATAGGGAACTTTGCTGTTGGAGTGGGGCTCACCTGAAATATCAGGCTCGCCTGGAACACCAAGTTCTCTAATTTTGGGAACCTTGTTACTGGAGCGGAGCTCGCCAGAAATATAAGGCTCGCTTGGAACACCAAGTTCGCAAATTTTGGGAACCTTGCTACCAGAACGAAGACCGCCTGAGTAGGTGGGTTCTCTTGATTGACGTAGTCCACCAAAACTGGGAACTTTACGTTCCTGCTTGGCTCTTCTCAGGCTTGAAAGTAATTCAGACCATCGTAGGAAGTGAAGGTTTGTGCTTCTTGGCGGGCGAGACCTTGTCGTCGCCACCGTTAGGCTCTCTTGGAGAGAGGAGCATTCATGTTGATGACGAAGGTGTGGTCCGCGCCGATACGAATAGTTGTCTCCTCTTCGATGGGGGACTGCGTGGACTGATTGGCAACCCAACTAGCAGCCTGTTGGCTTGCATTCTTGACCTTTGGCTCGGCCTTGATTGGCTTGGGGGGGATAGAACCCCCTGCTGTTGCTCATGTAGAGCTCTCGGGCATGGCTGCCTCGGCCTCTTGGGGCTGGGCCACATGCATAACTCTATGGTATCGGCGAAAAGCCTTACCGCTAGAGGAGGAAGAAGATAGGTACTCCTTGAAGTTAGCTTGGTTGAACTCAATCACAAGGGACTCGATTGTCGTTCCCTCCGTAACTTCATCGAATTACGCCACCACTATTTCGATTGAAGAAATGGTTTCTCCCACAGTGGTCGCCATTTTTTGCTGGGTGTAAAAATTGACTTCCCGCTCGCGGGGTCGTTTGTATTTATAAGAATGGCTTATTACAAACTAACGATTAATGTTTACAACAGGGGAAAAGAGAATGACCCTCCTTATTTAACGTAGGTTTGTTGGTAGCGGTAGGAAGCCTCCCCTGGTGCTCGCATCGAGTTTGCTTCCCTTGGACGATCCGATCGAAGTTGCAGTTGGAGCTTCAATGCACAGTAGAGGCTTTGGTGTGATTGAGTTCGACTATACCCGAGCTTGAAAAGTACCAAAGCCATGAGCTTGGAGAGAGAGAGAGCTACAATGCAAGAGTTTGCAGAGAGCTAGTGAGCCTCAAATCTGATAGTTCAGGTTAAGTCTACTTCAACAATCTAAGCAGGAAGCTAATAACATTCTCCTAAGCCAAGCCAAATGAAGGCCTCTGTGCGAAGATCCTTGAGAAGAGTGTTGATCTTTTTATCTCCAAGATGCCAGCCCCAATAACAATGTCAAGCCCCTTTCACGTTGGCTGAAGGAGGCTTTAAATAGGCAAAGGATGGCACGGGTCATCCCTTGATTTGTGGGATATGACCACCAATGGGTGAGGAGTGTTTTCGTCAAAAGTTGGGATTGTTGTTGAATTCATTGTCTCTTCTTTTGATTACAATAAAATTCACAGAAATAGTCTTTCTATAAGACCTCTTTTCAACAAAATAAGAAATTACAACTTCTGAGAAAATAACACAATAGTTGTTTATCGACTATTGCTTTTGTGGGACTTTGCCTGTGCCGGGAATGCTTTGGTTCGTGGACCACCGATTCACAGATCGTGAGAGGAGGTTTATGATTCTTCCTTCGTTATCGAAGTGAGAATTGGAAACGATATCTTATCGAAGTAAGATAGTCGTTCTTCTTGAACTCAAGTCATCCAAAAAGTCCAAAAAAAAGAACACAAGTATGGACTGTCTCGCCGCGTGAGACAGACTTTACTGTCTCGCGCGCGAGACAGTCTTTACTGTCTCGCCGTGTGAGACAGTCTTTACTGTCTCGCACGTGCGAGACAGTGTTTACTGTCTCGCCTGTGCGAGACAGTCTTTTACTGTCTCGCCCACGCGAGACAGTCTTTACTGTCTCGCCCACGCGAGACAGTATTTACTGTCTCGCCATGCGAGACAGCATTTACTGTCTCGCAGGCGAGACAGCTCTCAGAAGGTCAAAACCGCTTTGTAAAACTGCCGACACGTGGCCACTAACTGTTTAAGAACGTGGGGAACGTCGTGGGCGAGAATCACGTTGATAACTGCCAGAATAACGGAGTTTCAAAACGTGGGAAGGCAGTTACAAAAAACTGTCAGGCAGTTAAAGATTTCCGAGACACTGTTTTACTGTCTCGCCGGGCGAGACAGCAAATTTGCTGTCTCGCTGGGTGAGACAGCAAACACTGTCTCGACCAGCGAGACAGCAAACACTGTCTCGGAAGACAGTTTTGTCCCGGGGCTATAAATACCCCCCGAGATCGATTTTTTGAAGTTGGTTGGCACAAGGATGATCCAAGGCTGACCAGAGAGCATTCTAGAGCAGAAAGAGCAGAGATTTCAGTTCCTGGAGTGATTCCTTAACATTCGAGCTTAGACTTGATTTCAAGAAGAACGACTATCTTACTTCGATAAGATATCATTTCCAATTCTCACTTCGATAACGAAGGAAGAATCATAAGCCCCTCACGATTCAATTAGAATCTGTGATTCGGTGGTCAACGAGCTAAAGCGTTCCCGGCACAGGCAAAGATCCCACAAAAGCAGTGATCCAAACAACGATCCTGCGTTTATTTTCTCAAGAGTTGTAATCTTCATTTTTGCTGTGTAAAAGAGTCTTATAAAAAGGCTGTTTTCTTTGAATTTATTGTAATCGACCGAAGATATAATGAATTCCACAGCAAGATCAACTTTTAACGAAAACAAACTGGCGACCACAGTGGGAGCCAACGGTCTCGCTGCCGAGACCGTCGTGTCGCAGCCGATCAAGATTCCAGTTGAATCCACGGTCGAGTACGAGTTCGACCAAACCAAGTTTGAGGAATATCTCTCATCATCCTCTTCAAGATCTTCATTGTCTCGTAAATACAAGAAGATCTCATCATTGAAGAAGGTTTACACGCCAAAAAAGGCTAAGTATGAAGACTCTCGCCCAATCGTTGTTGAGGCCTTGCCTCGCAACATTATTACGGCAATCCTCAAAACTGGAAGTTCTGCTCATGATGATTCCTCCCTAGTTAAGGAGTCATTCGACCGAAGTTCGCCGACTCTGACGAAGAGGACTCGTCAGAGGCGGCGCCAACGCCGTGCTCGTCAAATGGCTAAAGCCTTGGAACAAACCGACGGAGTTTGTTATCACGCGGACTTAGAGTCGAGGAGGCATCGAGTGAGTCAGTTGTCTCAACAAGCAATCACTCATGTCTCTACTAAACCAACAACGGATGAATGGATTCTTATAAAAAGGGCTCGCTCAACCCTCAAAGAACGCATACAAAAACGTCGTGCAAAGACTGCTCATGCCCGTGCTCTCTTACAACAAAGGATCAAAGGGAAGAAAGAAACGGTGACCAAGGAACTACCAAAACTCTGCAAAGTTTGGATCCCAAAGTCTGGAGTTGTACAAAATCAGCATTCGGAGCCCGTGAAGATTCCATACCCGCAAGGGGGTGGTTTTAAACGTGTGACTCTTGACATAACCTTGGATCGCTCAAGGACAGTAATAAATCGTCCCGAGAATACCAACAAGGTTTTACACCCTCAGAAGGAGACGTGTTCACTAAAAAGTACCGTCATACCTGAGAGGTCATACTAACGGATGATAGGATTTTCTGGTAATCATACCGACGAATTGTACTATCAAGCTGGGGGTATCAACAAAACACGAAAGAGAACTGTCCAGGAAATAAACTCTCATTGTTCATGTACACGACTCATTAGAGCCGAAATGTCAAAACCCAAGCTGAGACATTTCCATAAGAAGCTTGCTGCTCAAGAGGATGAATTCTCTGAAGCCGCTATCAACATGGTTGATAAAAGAAAGCATGAAGGGATATCCTCGGAGGATGAACTTTCAGACACTTGTTCAGCCATCGCTTCGGATGATACGATGTCTAGCGCAGGACAAGCCAGAGAAGTGTTCATGATCACCACTGATCAGTTCACTCAAATACTTCAAGAAGCCCTAGCCAGACAGCGTGAAGAAATTAGGGCTGAAATGAAAACAGAGATGGAGTCAGCCATCAAACAAATGAAAGAACTGTTAGCTCAACGGCCTCAAAATCCTGAGTCCAGCCAACGAGCTGAATCCAGCCGCCACGCTCAGAATGTCATAGACGACAGTGATCCAGAAGTGGATGAAGTCATCTTGGCTGATACACCTCCCAATAGCAATAACGCTGGGGGTGGTTTAACGGATTCTCCCGGCAATGACATTGGGGGTGGTTCGATGGCGCCTCTTACAGTGGGTGATCAAACTCATTCTCCTCAATGTCCTTCGAATGAAGATGATGATGAGAGAATGAAAGAGCTTGAAAACAAAGTCAACACTTTGATGACGGTTCAAGAGGTGAAAAAGACGGGTATTCCATGTCCCTATCCAAGAGAATGGGATTCAATTCCATACCCGACAAAATTCCATCTGATCAACTTCACACCGTTTGATGAAAAGAGCTCGCCTATTCAGCACTTGATTTATTTCAAGTCACATTTAGGCATAATCTCTGGAAACGAGGCTTTAATGGTCCGGTCATTCGTTGGCACCCTTCGTGGACCCGCCTTCGATTGGTATCGACGCCTCAAACCAAGGAGCATCAATTGCTGGGATGACATGGAAAGTTTGTTCCTCAGCAATTTCTTCGACGAGGACACCGAAGTGTCAATCGGAACCCTTTTGGATGAAAAGCAAAATGACGGAGAGTCGGTCGATAATTTTATCAAACGCTTCCGTAACAAGGCAATGAATTGCAGAGATCCTGTCACAGAGGAATTCATCTTGCAGACATGCCACAACAATCTTTCCATCGATGTTCTGGAAGTCCTGGGGGTCGTACCATCCAAAACTTGGAAAGATTTGAAAATGCACGGTGAACAAGCTGAACATTTTCTTAAAAGGAAGAAAACTGAGAGGAGCCAACCGACGACGTCTGCAATCACTGAGAATGCGACTCTCGACACGAGGTTCCAAAAGGAGTATTCCTTCGAAGATGATGAAGCTCCAACCATTTTGGAATACCTCCTGGCCAACGACAAAATCGAGCTGCCACCTATTAAAGATCTAGAGGGTGCTCAGATGGTTACGGATCCAAACTACTGTGCATACCACAGAATGGTTCTTCATCCCACAGAGATTTGCTTTGGACTTAAAAATAAGATCCAAGCCTTAATTGACTCCGGCGTCATAACGGCAAAACAAGCCAAATAAGGACGCATCATACTCCATTGGGCACACGAGTATAAACTGTTTTCCCTTACTCCAATCGGATGCACGAGTATAAACTGCTTCTCCATGTTACTTCAAAGAGTATATGAGTATAAACCGTTTCTCGGTCATCCAACTAAATACAACCCGGCCTCACAAAGGAAGCTGGGGGTGGATGATTTATGTAACGGGAAGTTCCTAGAGAATCTTATATTCTTAAGGATAACCCGAACATGCGAATGATAATGACGTACTCCTCGTTATACCCAGTTTTACAAAGAAAACTGGGGGTCGATAATTTATGTAACGGGAAGTTTCCGGAAGAATGTTAAAATAAAATATTCTTAGGGATAACCTGATTATTATGAACAAAATGAGAAACACTACACTTTCGTTATGATTAGTACTCACACTCCCACTGTTCCTTTGGTCAAACCTTTAAACAGTTAGGACCAAAATCAAAATTCCCCTCTCGATTCCTTCCATGAACGAGAGGTCCACAAATTGAACGATCAAACCTTTAAACAGTTAGGATCGTATCAAACTCCCACCTGGTCAAACCTTTAAACAGTTAGGACCAAAGCCAAATTCTCCTCTCGATTCCTTCCATGAACGAGAGGTCCACAAATTGAACGATCAAACCTTTAAACAGTTAGGATCGTCTCAAACCATCACATGGTCAAACCTTTAAACAGTTAGGACCACAAACAAAATCCCCTCTCGATTCGTTCCATGAACGAGAGGTCCGCAAATTGAGTGATCAAACCTTTAAACAGTTAGGATCATCTCAAAACCCCCACTTGGTCAAACCTTCCTACAGTTAGGATCATCTCAAAATCCCCTCTCGATTCCTTCCATGAACGAGAGATCCACAAATTGAATGATCAAACCTTTAAACAGTTAGGATCATCTCAACCCCTACTTGGTCAAACCTTACTACAGTTAGGACCACAACCAAATCTCCTTTCGATTCATTTTGCGAACGGAAGGTCAACTTTTGAATTGGATAATCAAACCTTATGACAATTAGGATTATTAAAACCAATCCAGATTCTCTAAGTGGAGATCCCACTTCGAGTTTCCTTTGCACCAGGAGATAGAATATAAAATTCTTCCTCTCCAATTCTGGGTTTATCTCTACCAACAAACAAGAGACCAGGAGATAGAATATAAAATTCTTCCTCTCCGATTCCGGGTTCATCTCTACCAACAAAAAAGAGACCTGAATACTCCAATAGGTATACGAGTCTAAACTGTTTCCTTATCCTCAACAGGAAGTTTCTGGAGAATATCATTTAATATATTCTTAAGAATGACCTGAATACTCCAATAGGTACACGAGTCTAAACTGTTTCCCTATCCTCAACAGGAAGTTTCTGGAGAATGTTACTCAGAATATTCTTAAGGATAACCTGATAATCCGTGTTCTTATGAAGACTGATACGATTTGATGACAAAAGCTGAATTCACAAGTACAAGTTTCAGCTTCGAATCAAGATCTCGACAACGGTCAAGCGATAAACGCGACGCCGGGAGAACATTAGCTATTCCACAAAGAACTGAATAGACTAAAGACAGAAAAGATCAAGAGTTGAAGTCATTTACACGATCTACTCAACCAAGTATTGAAAGGATCGTAAGTAAAATCCATCTTATCCAAAGTATCCCAGAACTCCTCTATAAAAGAATGAGTCTGGAATACTTTGGAGGGGGTATCTGTAGGCGTCAAAAAATGCTGAAAGGTATCCAAACACAGCTCAAAAGGAAGTCATCCAAAATGTCAAGAAAGAACACAAGTATGGACTGTCTCGCTACGCGAGACAGACTTTACTGTCTCGCCGTGCGAGACAGTCTTTACTG
>BQKN01065237.1:3883-41885 GCA_022839385.1 Asparagus kiusianus
AAAAAGAAAAATAGAAATAATTAAAACATTTCTTTGGAGACAGCATGGAGGTTGAAAATGTTTCAATAGTAATTTTCAGGCTACATTTTCAACCGCACAAGTGATATGAAGAAGGCAATCATGTGCAACCCACATACTTACCATTTTGATGGCCAATTAGGCCAAAACTGTAAATTGTATGATTGTGGATTATTGCTTTAGATTTAGCTGAACCTGACACGATTCTAATAAAAGCCTAGCAAGATGGTGAACCATTAAAAATCAGGGCGTGCTTATTTTTCCTAAGAGACCAAACAGAAAAATTTCAATATATTTTGCAAGAAGATTCAAACATTTCTTTTAGCACTGTGTTAACATTTATACTATTTTTCTACTCTTATATATAGGTCCATGCAATGAAATGTCGCCTTAAGTTCCTCAACTTATGGTCAACCTTAAATCAAGGATATTATACAGTATGAGTAATATATAATTGGTGGAGACTATCGGGATATAGATTGAGAGCATTGGCTAAACGGATTAGAGAAAAAAAAAGACAATAACAAGCAAATAAAATATTCTTAATTATTACTCTTAGTAAAATACCTGATCAATATTGTTGAAACCCCTAATAGTGTCACCGCCAATGATTGCTATTCCTTTATCACTTAATGGCTGCAAAATGACTGCCTAGTAAAAGTAACATGCACATTAGCCAGTTCACTTGCACAAAAATGTATAACGGTGCAGTAAAGATTTGTTATGATCTCATGACAAGGAAACACATTGCCCATGTAGAAGATGAAAAACATGATCATACCATTTTATAACAGATGTTTCACCTCCTCTAAACCCCAATTTGGAGGGAATCAAATCCTATAGATTGGTGACTAATGGAGGTGAATTTTGTCACCTCCCTTCTCTTCCATTCCCCTTAATAAAAAAAAATCCCAAACAGAGTGAACCTTTTTGCTTCTCATACCCTCTCCTCCATTCACCCCCATCCAAACAGGGTGTTACGGGTCTGATGCTTAGGTTAATTTTAATGGGCATATTGTTAAACAACTGACACAAATGCTTCAGCTTGTGGAGGTAGAGCACATGCTCTGCTGGAATGATGATAAACTTAGATATGAGCTCAAGATAGCAGTGATGTCAATTATGTAAGTTCTGGAAAATATGCTCTCTACTTCATTATACATTGTGATGCGTGACAAGTTCAGGTGAAGATGATTTTAATCAAGTTAGGCTCCAACAAGGTTAAATCATTGTAAAGGATTGTAAATTTGACTAGGATTCCGAATTATTTTGGTTACTTTTATGGTGTATCTTAGTTTTAAGTTCCAAATCTTTTTGATAAGGTATGGGTAATTTTGTTTTCAAATGTCTTAAGCCTAGTATAAAGGTTTGATTTGGTAGGCCATGTTTTTGTTTTCAAATCTTTTATATAAAGGAGGACACGATTCTCTATCTCCTCCATTTGATTCAGTTTCTATATCTGTATACCACATAGACCCTTGAAAGCACTGGACTTTACATTTCTAGATGCTAAAATTTTTCACTTAATGAGTCTGAAAAGAATAAATCATGATGAGGAAAAAGTTAAAAAAAAAACGCCTGTAAATGAAGAATTTTTACCATACAGATTAACAAGTACCTGTGTGTCAATAGGCAAGAAAGGAAGTTCGGACTTTCCAGGATAAAGAGAGAGATTTGCCAAGTAGCTTTCTGCAGAGAATAGCCACTTAAAATGTTGAGTGAAAAACAATCTCCAAGAAATTAGAAATTGAAAAGAGTGTCTGAAAGAACTTTCAAAATACATACGCTTTCCAGATTTCATTGCATTTCTGTAGAGTGAACCCTGCATTAACTTTGGAACATCAATAATCACAGGATCACTACCTACAGCAGCTGCAACACCAATTTGAAGAAGACAGTTGCCTCCATATACAATCACTAACGACCTGCAACATGATGCAGCTGAAAGTGATTCCCATGCCCTGAGCATTACAAATCAGAACCATCATGTTAGTATTTAATAATATAAAACACATGCCAGCAGAATATTTATGTAACCTTTGCAGAAAATAAGTATCTATAGTTCAAGTTATGTAAGAAATCCCATTTACACATTGCATGAAAAACAAGAAGAGACTACCCATAAAAGATATCGATCTAGTTTCTGGATTGCCAAAATTGCATCAATAAAAGATGATAGAAGATGGTGCTCTAGCTGCACCGTAAAAGAGAAACCTTTTTTTTCTCGTAACAACTCATTGAATTAGGTTGAAATGGAAAGGAGAAGCAAAAATAATTTCAATTCTGGATAAAACGCTTCAATTTATTATTATTATTATTATTATTATTATTATTTTCAAATACCAACTTCATTGATAAGCGACACACAAGTTGTAATGAAAAGAATAGCATCAGAAGTTTAAAACAGAAAAAGTAATCATTGTGTTTATAAATAAATATACCATAGCAATTCACAAGCTGCATCTTGAGAAATAGTCGAGTCTATCCGCCTACAGTCCATGCCCTTAGGGACCACCTGATACCAACAGGGAGAAATTTATTGACATGAACAAAAAATGCATCAAGTCTCATTAGAAAAACTATGACAAAATGAAGTCCTCACTGGAGAAATATCCTTTGGTCGAATCGACAACCATACAAGGCCAGTAAGAAGATTGGTTACAGCCAAACCAAGAGTTAATATGTCTGCTCTCGATTGTGAACTGTTAAAAAATAAGATGGCCTCATAAGTTTTTCCAAGGTTCACCATAGAAGATAATCAGATGCTGAAAATAAATAAATAAATAAAATGAATGACACATTTTTTTATCCAGATTGTCGAACCAATAACAGAGAAATGATAACAGGTTCCATCATTATATCAGCGATAGATTTGTATCTACGAAGAACATTCATTTATTCAATATGTCACCACTCTTCAAGTGCACTCAAGCATTTTAAAACAATTCTATAAGCTTTCTCGTAACAAAAGAAGACAGTAATCAGATTATTAAAGAAAAAGCTGATGATTTTGTGCTCTTCTAAACCCCTCATTACATACTACTTAAAGAATTGCCTAATTTTGTTATACCAACAAGCTATCTTCTTACTTGTTTATCAATGCTAAGCATTTACAGTTACAAGAAAACAAGAGAACCAACTACTGTAGAGATTAACCATAATATTTTGAATGAAAACAATAGAAACTGCAGCGAGCACTAGAAAATATGCCAAAATCTCCAAGGTTGAGACAGAAGTATCAGTCTCTAGAACCTAGATTTTTCAGGTTTTGTTATAGATAGGGGCCATCAAATTTCCTACCAGTACAACCTGAAGATTCTCGGTATCATGACTAACGTCAGGTTATCCGGACAAATTTTCAAAACAATCCCTTTTACAATTTTATTCCCAAAAAACGACCCCTTTCTTCTTTATTTGTAAAAACCGACCTGGTTTCAGCCTCAGCGCTGAAACCAGGTCGGTTTTTGAAAAAAAATTTACGAAACTTCACGGGAGTTGAACTCCCGTGAAGTTTAGAAGTTTTTTAAACTTCACGGGAGTTCAACTCCCGTGAAGTTTAATTTCTTCAAAATTCTTCACGGGAGTTCAACTCCCGTGAAGTTTGTTCAACCACATCACTCGCTAAATTAAGCTTATCCCTGTTCTCAAGTAATATTGCTTGGGGGAATTCACCGCTCGACTTGAGCAAAACATCAAATGCTCAACATCTGAGTTATTATAAGCAACGAGAAATGAGTGAAAGAAAGTTATATAGTTTGATGATCACAGAAGGATGTTTTGATTTCATTTCTCATCGAGGGGCCGTAGATGGAAGCAAGGAGCCAGGTCTTGGATTGGATCCAGCACAGATCTTGGATCCCTAGCTTGGATCCGAGGTCGAGGTCTAGCCAGCGGAGGGGGCAGGCATCGGGAGGACGGAGACGAGCTGCATCGAGCGGGGGTCGACGACGGCGACGCTGCTGCCGCTGCCGTAGGCTAGGAGGCCGCCGGAGTTGAGCCCTAGTTCCTCATGGAAATCGAAGAGGATGAGCCCCTTCCCTCTCCTAGCAAGAAGCTCCAATCGCCGTCGTCGGATGCAGTGATGGCGGAGGAAGAGTCGAAGCGGCCGAAGCACCGTCACCATCTCCACGAGGGCGACGAGGATGGGGAGACTATTCTTGGAGTTCCCGCTGACAATCGAATGGTAGAGGATGGGGAATTGGAGGAAGGAGAGATTGTTGTAGAAGGCGTGATCATTATTGAGGAATCAGTATTTTTCTCCATCTTTATGCTCATTTTTCTCCGATCCAAGACCTGACTGTAAAGTGGTTGAACAAACTTCACGGGAGTTCAACTCCCGTGAAGACTTTTGAGGAAATTAAACTTCACGGGAATTGAACTCCCGTGAAGTTTAAAAAATTACTAAACTTTACGGGAGTTCAACTCCCGTGAAGTTTCGTAAAATTTTTTTCAAAAACCGACCTGGTTTCAGCGCTGAGGCTGAAACCTGGTCGGTTTTTACAAATAAAGAGGAAATGGGTCGTTTTTTGGGAATAAAATCGCAAATGGGACGGTTTTGAAAATTTGTCCCAGGTTATCCTGAAAAGCTACATAATCAGGCAAATATTCCTCAATATTCACCTACAGTTTTCCTCAAAATACAAACTTTCACACTAAAGAGCAACCTTAAATGTTATCTTTCCCCCTTTTCCGTAGGCAAACAAAGAGATTAAGCTAAACACAAACTCAGAAATTTCAAGGAAAACTGAAATTTCAACTCAGATTCATCGTCTTCAGGTAGCTTGTCGCGTTAATGGCCCCCATAAACTACACTGAAGTCACATCATCTAACATTTTCAAAATCCTTGGAAATGTAATTACCACGAAATTATCCTGAAAACTTACACCACCAAGAGGAAAAAATAATCTGTTCTCATACGCTAAAAAATGCAATCTTTTCCCCATTTTCCCGCGGTAAAACAAAGAGATTAAGCAAAACAGAAAATTCGAGAGAAATTTCAAAAAAAAAAAATTTGAACTTGACCCAGGTTTCGGAGGAACCTGGAGGCATCGGCGACGGGGGCGATGCCGGAGAAGGCTCGGTTGACGAGGACGGAGAGGAGAGAGAGGCCGCCGACGTAAATGGGGAGGCTGCGGACGAGCCCATCGTTGTCGGAGACCCAGTCGCTCGCAAGATCTCGCTGGGGTTTTGGGCCTTTGTATGAAGAGGAAGAAGATGAAGAAGCTAGGGTTTTGATGGAGACCCTGCGGTTGAAATGGGGACGGCGGATTGAGGGGATTGCTGGAAAAAGAGGGAGAGAGGAGGCCACATCCATTATTAGCTGAGTAATAATTTGCTGGCTCATTATTCTATGGGCTAAATTTGCAATATACGTGAACTATAATTTCTCTTATTTTGCACTTATATACCCTCACTTGTTCCTTGCCGCCTTTTAGAACCTTCTGTTATGCGAACACCACGGTATTCCTGAGAATATTCTCATCTATTCCTCTGTACAAATGGGAGAAACCAAGATTCATTATTCATGCTACAGTGAATACTACAGTAGCATCTACTGTAACATTATCTTTGTAGCAACAGTGACCGAATACTGTAGTAATTTTGAAAAAAATATCACTGTAGCGCACAGGAAAACTGTAGCATTTTTTAAAAACGGTAATAGAGGTGGAAACTGTAGCAAGCCAAAAGCTTTTAAAAAATTAGTGTAGCATTATAAAAAAATGTTACTGTAGTGAGAAAAAAATGATATACTGTGTTTTGCACGGTGTCTAATGTAGAAACTCAAAGGTACATAGGTGTTGCTAAAAATAAATAAGGGTGCTTAAGTGTAAAGTAGGAAATATTATAAGCCTTTTAGGCACTAGATAGGAGATAGCCACATGAGAACTTAAAGCTTGGAATAAATAATACACTTCACTAGTAGCACCTCTTTAGATTCGCTTTGGCAACTTGAGCGTGTATAGTGGAAATTTACAGCGAAATGTCAAAACTGCCCCCATGCAAGATATACATGGGGCAAACTGAGTTTATATAGAACTTTATAAAAAGAAATGGATGGAGATGAAAGGATAGCAACATGACATTCAGATGGAAAAAAAAATAACGCTCTCATGATTCTTAAGGTTACATTTAAACGTGTACTAGCGCCTCTGCATGTATGCAATGTGTGCATGGCATAAAAAGTAAGAGAAAATTTAAAGGAAGATTGTTAAGGATGTTGTGAGAGAGTTGGAAGATGAGAAATAAGTGGAAAATGGGAAGAGAGTTCGTTAGGTTTTTTATTTGAAAATGAAACCCGTAATTTTCTATTGGTTTTCCTGTCTGTTCTGCGTTTGGCGAGTCACAGCCGATCTTCACTTCCCCTTTCCTGATCAAACGCACTCTCATGGGGGACCGTGGGTGTACTTCACGTGCTTATCGTATGATAGCTCATCACCGTATAAGTCCACGTGCTTATATGATACGACAATGGGCTTATATGATACGAACGTTGGCTTATCAACGCTCATCTATTTGCTTTCTTCCTATAAATAAATTTCCCTTTCCATTTCAAACAGAAAAGTTTCTTCCAATTTTCAACCAAATTTCTCTCCAAAAGATCAGAAGAGAGCGAGGGATTTACTCATCTTTGCTCAAATCCGAGGTTTGCGTCGGTTGATTTTTTTCAATTTCCCTTTTTTTAATGAATAAAATCTAAAAAATGTCTACTTTCCCCAATTTCGAACCGATCTCATCAAGTCCATCTAGTTTTGGTAACTTTGCCCTAGATTCTCGTGCGATAGGGTTCCTCATGCCCCGATTTGATGGGTTTCTAGAAAATTAACCCTAATTGTACTCTTGTTTGAGTTTTTTGCCCCCTTCATGTTTTAGGGTTTGGAGCACAGCTGAGATGTCGTCTCTCAGTAGAGAGCTGGTTTTCTTGATTCTGCAGTTTCTCGATGAGGAGAAGTTCAAGGAGACTGTTCACAAGTTTGTGTTTTTTTTTAGAAAGATTATATCTTTGAGAATTTTGATTCAGATTAGACTTTTAACTAAATTGTTTGTTTCTGTGTGACAGATTGGAACAGGAATCTGGTTTCTTTTTCAACATGAAATACTTCGAGGAGAAAGTTCACTGCGGGAACTGGGATGAGGTAGAGAAATACCTGTCCGGTTTCACGAAAGTCGATGATAACAGATACTCCATGAAAATTTTCTTTGAGATTCGGAAACAAAAGTACCTTGAGGCCTTGGACAAGTAAGCTAAACCCTTGCATTTTGATATGGTAGATGCTAGAAATTTTTGGTCATTGTGCAAAAATAAAAGAGAGATTTAGATAAATTTGCGATGTGCGCACAATCATAGCTCTTTGGTAAACTATTAGATTCTTTGTTCTGTCATTTTCTGAATGTTTCTTTCTAAGGTAAACTGATAGAAAATGGTCAATGCATGTTTGATAAGTTATATTTCCTTTTTGTGCGGGTTCATTTGTGTTGAAACATTTTACAAAGTTTCCTTGTAAGGGCCAATGATGTGGGAGAACTGATATATGGGGTGGTATACAGTTCATGCACAATTATAGTTCTTGGGCAAGCCATCGGAATTCTTTTGTTATCTTTTTTGTAAATATTTCTTTTTAAGGGAGAATGCTGGAGGATGGTTCGTTGATGTGGGATAATATTTTTTTTAATGCTGCGTGGTTGGTCATTTGTATTGAAACACCTCCCATTGATTTTCGTTGTATGGACCAAGGATGTGGAAAAGTAATGCATGGGGTAGTGCACAATGTTCCTTTTTTCAGTTCAAGGTGGTATAGTAACTATTTTAAAGAAATAGTTATTATTTATAAATATTTTTCTGTTATTAAGTGTTCTCTTTCTCTAAGGCGTGATCGTCCCAAGGCTGTTGAGATACTTGTCAAGGATTTGAAGGTGTTTGCTTCGTTCAATGAGGAACTATTTAAGGAAATCACCCAACTATTGACATTGGAAAATTTTAGGTTTGAATTGAAACTTCTCCTGTATTCTCTGTTTGGCCAAATAAATGTTTGACGTGTGACAAGAGTTATCTATCTTTAAGGGAAAATGAGCAACTCTCGAAGTATGGGGACGCCAAATCTGCAAGAGCTATTATGCTGGTCGAACTTAAGAAGCTAATCGAAGCAAACCCTCTTTTCCGTGAGAAGCTGCAGTTCCCAACTCTTAAAAGTTCAAGGTTACGCACCCTTATTAATCAAAGGTAACTTTCAAAGGATGGTTTCCAAATCTTGCGTTTTGATAACTGTCATTCTAAGGTTTTTAATAAGTAAATTCGTTTGCTTATCTCAATTTCATTGCCGGCACTTTGTTTTCAAGTTTAGACTAATGGAAAGGTAATACTCCGGCCTGAATGAACTAATTATGCATTTATATTTGCAAAAAGAAAGGTGGTGTAAATCAATGACATTCTGTTTGCTTGTAATCACTCAACCTGCTTTGCCACTTGTTAGAATGTTGCCATTTAGCATCGTCACCAAATGTACAAAATCAGAGCAGTCTAAAATAGGGGCTGATATCTCTATTTCTTTCTGCAATCATTATTTTTGCATGCACCTGTATTATGTCAACTCAAGAGGAATCTCTTCATGCTTAAATATCTGAGCATGTTGTGCCTGTGGTATGCATGACCATTAGACACTGCAGTTCATATCAAAGCCATGTTCAATTTGACGCATGATTCTTATTCTCGATTCATCAAATTATGTTATATTCTTGCATAATCTAAGCTAAAATGACTTTATAATATGAGTGCTTGGAGGAGATCTGATGCTATTCTTTAATCTGGCAGCTTAAACTGGCAGCATCAGCTTTGTAAGAACCCCAGGCCTAATCCGGATATTAAAACCCTCTTTGTTGATCATTCCTGTGCTCAGCCAAATGGTGCACATGCCCAGTCATCAGCAAACAGTCCACTGCTTGGATCTTTACCCAAAGCTGGAGGTTTCCCTCCACTGGGTACGCATGTGGTAATCAGCGGACATTGGTGCTAGTAAATTATTTTTTATGATCACCATTTGACTTGATTTTTGGCTGTTCCAGCCTTTTCAACCTGCACCAGCACCAGTCCCGGCACCGTTAGCTGGTTGGATGTCTAATCCGTCAACGGTTACTCATCCAGCAGTTTCTGGTGGCGCCCTTGGACTTAGCGCTTCGACAAATCCTGGTAATTTTACTTGTTTATTTTAGCAGATGTTACACTACATTTCTTTTCAGCAAAATTCTGCCTCATATTAAGTTATAATTAAAGTTGACATGTATTGTCTGTAATTTCTTAACGTGGTTTGTTTATATAGCTGCTCTTCTGAAGCATCCGAGGACTCCACCAACTGCGAACCCTGTTATAGAATATCCATCAGTAGATTCTGATCATATATCTAAGAGAACTAGGCCTATTGGTATTTCTGATGAGGTATTATGATCTGCCTTTGGCGTGGAGGCGCTAAAGTATTAATATTTGTGATGTCCTTACGATCCTTTATTTGATCTTTTCAATTTTCAACACCTTGTTCAGGGTAATCTATCTGTAAATATATTGCCAGTTTCCTATCAGAGTCACAGTCAAGCTGCATACACACCTGATGAGTTGCCAAAAACTGTTGCACGGACACTCAACCAGGGCTCAACTCCCATGAGCATGGATTTTCATCCAACCTTGCAAACCTTGCTTCTGGGTGATCTTTCTATTCATTATCCAACTGTCCAAAATTTTCCATTTTTTTTCAAGCTGCAGCTAATATTTTTGGTGTTTCTGTTGTGGTTTAGTTGGTACAAATATGGGCGACATTGGACTATGGGATGTTGGCACTAGGGAGCGACTAGTTCATAGGAACTTCAAGGTTTGGGAGCTTGGAGCATGTTCAATGTCACTCCAGGTTTTTTGACTGAAAGTATATGTTGAACTCATAATTTCTGGAATATCATAGTAAATTAAGTTTAATTGTGTGAACAGACTGCTCTTGTCAAAGATCCTGGTGTCTCAGTTAACCGCATAATATGGAGCCCAGATGGCTCCTTGTTTGGTAAGCTTATACAATAAAACAAATAATTTTTCTTTAAAAACCTGAAGTTTTAACAATGCCATTTGAATTTCCTAGGTGTTGCTTATTCAAGGCATATTGCGCAAATATACACTTACCACGGCAGTGATGCTATTAGACAGCACCTAGAGGTATACATGTACAAACCTTTGCTGTTGATGCCTTTCTTAGCATTTGCTTCTTTATACTTGTAACTCATGAGTTCTGTCAAAATTGGCAGATTGATGCTCATGCTGGTGGTGTTAATGATCTTGCATTTGCTCAACCCAATAAGCAACTAAGCATAATAACCTGCGGGGATGACAAGACAATTAAGGTTTGTTTCTGGTGTAAAATATGGGGATAGTAAATATTTATATCTTTGTTATGTATGTATATTAATATTGTGCTTCATTAGGTCTGGGATGCTGCTAGTGGAACAAAACAGTATACTTTTGAAGGTCATGAGGCGCCTGTTTACTCTGTTTGTCCACACCACAAGGAGAACATTCAGGTAAACTTGCAATAACATCTAGGTGTAGTTTCAAGTTCTATGTATTATTAAATTTTTGTAATTTATAAATTTTCTAATATTATATTGTTACATGCTGTACACCCCAACTAAAGTTTTTATTCTGTAAATATACAGTTCATCTTTTCGACAGCGTTAGATGGTAAGATAAAGGCATGGTTATATGATAATTTGGGGTCTAGAGTTGATTATGATGCCCCAGGTCATTGGTGTACTACTATGGCTTATAGTGCTGATGGTTCCAGGTTTGCTTTTTGAACTGGCTCACTTTGTGATGGTAGTATATTCATATTCTTTTGTTGCTTGTAGTACTTGCAAACTTACCAATTTCTCTTTGTAGGCTCTTTTCCTGTGGAACTAGCAAAGAAGGGGATTCATATCTCGTAGAATGGAATGAAAGTGAAGGAGCTGTGAAGAGAACATACCTTGGATTTCGTAAAAGGTCATTGGGTGTGGTGCAATTTGATACCACTAAGAACCGCTTTTTAGCTGCTGGTGATGAGTTTGTGATCAAATACTGGGATATGGATAATGTCAACCTCTTGACAACGGTTGATGCTGATGGTGGTCTACCTGTATGTTTTATTATGAGTCCCCATATGGCTATAATTAAAAATTCACTCAAATATGCGTGCACATACACACTATGATGAAAGTATAGCTCATACATAATTATCTCATAGGCGTCTTTAATACCTGTAATTATTAGGCAAGTCCGCATATACGCTTCAACAAGGAGGGAACGCTGTTGGCCGTTTCTGCACATGAAAACGGAATTAAAATTTTGGCAAATGCTGATGGATTGCGTCTGTTGCGTACATTTGAAAATCGTCCTTTTGATAATTCTAGAACTGTTGCAGACAATGCCACAAAGGTAACCACCCGTGATTACTAGAAGCATTTCGCCTATGATTTCAGATTAGGAGATAACTCTGCTTCATGACTTGGACGTTCTACTGCTTATGCAGAATGTAGTACCTCTTTCTGCTGGTGCTGCTGCAACGAGTTCTGGATTAATGGATAGAGCTTCTCCAGCGGCAGCAATGACTGGAATGGTTGGTGACATTTTCATTCAAATATTTCTTCTCTAATGATTTCTTTTCAACAAACAATCAATGATGCAGCATGAGTCACTTTTTTCTCCTTACTCTTTTGAACCATTTTCATCCAAATATATATTTCCTTATGGCGCTTAAAGATTTATGTTCAACCTGACATTAATGTTGACAGAATGGAGATGCTAGAAGCTTAATGGATGTAAAACCAAGAATACCTGATGACTTGACAGACAAATCAAGGATTTGGAAGCTTACTGAAATTAATGAACCCTCACAATGTCGATCTTTGAGGCTTATGGATAACATGAGAGCGAGCAAGGTAACACCTTTTTGTTAGTTCTATTATATTGCCTTTTTTTGTTGCTATATCACTCCGAGAGTCTCTCTTTGTATTCTGATATAGGATGTTTGGACTCCACGAATGGAAGTTTGCTGATTTCTCAAGCAGTGTGTAGCTTGGGATACATCACACATGCAATCCTTTGTGTCTTGCGTTGTGCATGTCAGAAATTACATGTCTGCTTTTATATCCCAAGTAGAGTGTGGCTGGGGAAACATCATTCATGCAATCCGTGTGTTATGAGTCATGCATGCTAGAAATTTAACATGCCTGCCTTTATGTCACATATCTCCACAATTTCAAGCCTAATTCATATATTCTTTAACCTTTTACATAAATTTCCCTTAACTCATCTTTTGCCATTGAGATTTCATCTGCAAAAGCAGAGAACTTTTATTATAATTTTTTGTTGACATTAGTAATAAATTTTTGTTGACATTAGTTGAAGATTCTTATTAGATTGAGTTTCTGTTATTACAGATATCGAGGTTGATTTATACAAATTCGGGTGTTTCAATCCTAGCGTTAGCATCCAATGCTATTCATCTTCTTTGGAAGTGGCCTCGAAGTAACAATGGGAAGGTATAAAAAAATGTCTATTCCAGCATTCAAGGACATAGAGCCTTGCATATGTGTTTTCTCACATACTACACTTTGTAGGCAACTGCAAGCATTGCCCCACAATTATGGCAACCACCAAGTGGCATATTGATGACCAATGATATAGCCAACACCAATCCTGAGGAAGCAGTTTCTTGCTTTGCTCTGTCAAAGAATGATTCTTATGTCATGTCAGCATCAGGGGGCAAAATTTCTCTATTCAATATGATGACCTTTAAGGTAATCTTTTAACTCAGTAACACAAAGTGTTCTTATTTTCTATGTTAACAAATTTGGCTTGCGTTTATTGCAGACAATGACAACTTTCATGGCTCCACCACCTGCAGCGACATTTCTTGCATTCCATCCTCAAGACAACAACATTATTGCTATAGGGATGGACGACTCTACAATCCAAATCTACAATGTCCGAGTTGATGAGGTACGAAGAAAAAGAAACAATATTGTTTGCTTTATTGAGAAGGGAAAGTTAGGTTCTAACCAATTCTTTATACAGGTCAAGAGCAAGCTTAGAGGCCATTCAAAAAGAATTACTGGTCTTGCCTTCTCAAATTCTCTAAACGTTCTGGTCTCATCTGGAGCTGATTCTCAGGTGACATTTTATCTTACGTATGGCAACATATGATTGTTACGATTTTTGTTCTGCTGGAAACTGGCCCCAGCATTGGTGCTGTGTCAATACACTTAACTTGATTTCCTCGTATTGAATCTTCATGGAAGTTTTCAAGCCCACTTTCAGATTTTATCATTTCTGGTCTTTCATATGAACAACTTAAATATCATAAGGAAAATTTTGGAACCTCATGTCACTTTACTATGTTTCTTCTGCAGCTTTTTGTTTGGGGAACTGATGGATGGGAGAAACAAAAGAACAAGTTCTTGCAAATTCCATCAGGTCATAGTTCACCTACTGTTTCAGATACCCGTGTTCAGTTCCATCAGGATCAGATACACTTCCTAGCTGTACATGAGACCCAAATAGCTCTATATGAAACCAGTAACCTAGAGTGTGTGAAGCAGGTATTGTCTTTTCTGAGAACTCCAGATTTCAGTTCCTCAAATACTATATTTGCTTTATTTGTTAACTTGTGAAAATTCGGTCTATAGTGGGTTCCACGTGAAGGTTCTGCGCCAATCTCCCACGCCACATTCTCTTGTGACAGTCAGTTGATATATGCAAGTTTCTTGGATGCTAGCGTTTGCATATTTAATGCTGCGAATTTCAAGCTGAGATGTCGAATCAATCCTGCTGCCTATCTCCCTGCTAATCTCAGGTAGTTTTTGCTTCTGAAAAATACTGGCTTCTTACCTGTAGTGCACTGTAATATATGGTTATTTTATCTTTAGTCATGCTTTTAATCTTTCCCTTCATTCCTCTCTTGATATTTCTTGATGGTCCAACTTGCATGTTCTTGACTTCTATGTAACAAACTGTAGTTTGGTAATTTGGCTGTTAATTTGAAAATACTTAGCTTACTATCTCATATGTGTTGCTTGCCCATCAATTATACATTTTCTTTAAGATTCTATATCTTCTCTCTAATTATAAAGCAGTCCATTATCTTGTCTCGTCTTTCGAACAATATCATCAGCAAACTACATACATCAACTCTCCTATAAAGCGCACCTAGGAACTTACATTTATAACAAATGTGAAGGACAATGACTTAATTTCAGACCTTGATGTAAGATATGATATTCAAGAGTTGATTGGTACTCATACTATAATTTCTCTATCATGCATCTCTCTAGTCACAACTTAAATTTCTCTATCATGCATCTCTCTAGTCACATAAATAAAATTATCGGGCAGACAAGTCTTTCTTCTTGAAACAACATATCATTAAGAAACTTGAAAGGGCATGAAGCGTTGTTGTCTTTAGAATGATACATTTAACTACCCTATATTTCCTGCAATTTTAGAACAGTACATTTGGCTACCCTATATGACAAACTTGGGAATTAATTTGAACTGTATGGACACTACTTCCTAGTTCCTACTTTCATAATTTTAAACAACCGTATTCTTTTTAAATATGTTTTGGGATTTTCTTCTATATAATTCTTAAAGTCACGAAGCAAAATGCGTAGTATATGCTATGCCTACGGACTGTATCATGATCTCTTCTAACTTCCTATCTATGGTTCTTATGTGGTTCTAGCTCAAGCGTCTATCCAACTGTAATTGCTGCACATCCATCAGAACCCAACCAACTTGCCCTGGGACTTACAGATGGCGGTGTTCATGTATTGGAGCCGTTAGAATCCGAAGGTAGATGGGGAGCTGCTCCACCCGCTGAAAATGGATCTGCAAGCAGCATGTCCCCAGTGCCTCCGGCTGGATCATCAAGTTCAGATCAACCTCAGAGGTGATAGAAATTTCGAAGTTCCCCAAACCATGACATAACTAAGGTAAAAGCGTCATATCAGTACAATAAGCATCCGTATTATTATATTATGGGTTAGTTGCATACACACCCCCTATAGTATGAACGTACAGCCACTAATATTCCCTAAACAATCTTATTATAACTTGAAATTCCAGAGCTCTGGACGCTGTTGTTCCCCAACTTAGGTTGATATGTCATGCGAGAATCACGTGATTACAAATCACCTTTTGTTCTTTCTTTAGCCGGAAAAATGACCAAAGAAAAAAAGATAAAAAGGGAAAAGAAAAGAAGAAGAAAAAAGTACTATCCCTTGAGGTTCAGGGAGTTTAAGTGATAATGAAAAAGTTCAAGGCATATAAGTGACTGTAACATCACAGTATGTGAGGTGCATCTGGAGTAACTAATCCCTATATTATTGTTTATTTACATTTTATTACAATTTCATTGGTGTCTTTTCCCCTCTACACAGCCCAGCTATCCGAGGTAGCAGCAGTGGATGAATATATGCCAGCAATATCTACATATATTTGCAATGTGAGAACATAAATAAATGGTTGTAGGCCTTAATTATCTGTTTATTTGGGTTAAGACTTTCCTTCTGTTAATATGGCATCAAACTAAGTTATAGAACCTAGCTTGTAATTATGCTCGTCTAGTTTCAAGTAACTGTACGAATAAAGAAACCTTTGATGTGGGTAATATTATGGAGCCGGTTCCCTGATATTTGAATTTCAATCTGAAAATGTTCTCTGACGTGTGAATTTTTATTAATTTGAAAGCTGATGAAAGAATGTTTATCTCAGATCAATAGACCCGACGATTATCGTATCAGAGCGAGATGACCTCTCTTATTAGTATTTATTATTCAGAGATTGAAAATAGTTTCATAGCCCCCCCCACCCTAATACTTTAATTTACTCCTTAAAGTTAGTTTAATGTTACCCAGGATCCTTCGCTTTGCTACGATCTTTCTTTGTGTATAAATTTATTTAGAAAAATTATATCCAGGATCTTAACTTATTTTATACCATTATCACTTGTTGGTCTTGTGATATACTTGGAGACAACGATATCTTTATCCGAAACCAAAATGGTTTTCGATTGCATCAGCAACATTTAGAACACTTTTTCTTGGGATGCGACGTTAACCTTCTTTGGTTGTTATCTTCAGTTTTAGCCAAATGACGTCATCATACACTTAAAAAAGAGAGCATCTCTATGATTAAATAGCAAAGAGGAAGTACATGAGCTAAAACTAGGGGTGCATTCGGTCCGAAGACGGCTCGGATATGATGCTTATCATATCCAGTACATGAGCTAAAACTAGGGGTGCATTCGGTCCGAATACGGCTCGGATATGATGCTTATCATATCCATATCCGCTTACTCATCTCGGATACGGATATACCTCGGTAAGAAAAATTTATAACCATATCCACTAAAATCGGATACGGTTACGGATATATATGCGGATATATAAGCGGATATGCATGCAGATACAAAACAGATATAAGAAAACTAGATAGTATTAAGAAAAACATAGTTCATGTGATACAAAAGAATTTGTTAATGTGAAAACGGTAAAGAAATTGTGAAAAACGTGAAAAATAACCCAAAATAGACTCCACCACACCCTGGTGTGGTGTCTGCCATGGGTGTGGCAGAATCTGCCCTGTCTGCGTCACACCCTGGTGGGGCAGAATCTGTCATGTCTGCCATGGGTGTGGTCTGCGTCACACCCTGGTGTGACAGACTCGTTTTTAGAATCCTACTTTGTTTGGGATTGTGTTTTATTATAAATAGGACCACGTTTTTTAGGGTTTCTAAAGGAAAGAAAAGGAGAGAATTAGCATTGTTTTGAGCACTTTGAGAGGGAGATATTGTAAGGGAGTTGAGAGCTTTGGTTAGGGTTATATTTGAGTGATTTTGTGAGTTGTAACCCGTTGTATTTCTTCTCCATATAGTGAAATCTCCACATCCTCTCCCCGTGGACGTAGGCAATTGTCGAACCACGTAAATTCCTGTGTTTGTGTGTGATTTTGGTCGTTATTTTGTGAATTGCACTCGTGTTTGGTTTTGGTTTTCTTCTCTCATCGTTCACCGACTCGTTTTGGTTGTCGAGCACGCTTCCGCACAGCGTGCAACAAGTGGTATCAGAGCTCAGATTTCAGATCTAGGGTTTTGGATTAGGTGGAGGAAGATTCAGTTGGAAGCTTGGTTCTTGGAGTTCTAGGCTTTGGTGGAGTTAGGGTTTGAAGTTGCCATTGAAGATCTCGCTTTCCTCGTGTGGTTAGGAGTTCTATTTGGAATCCAATCTAGGGTTCAGTTGGGTAACTTCTAAATTCTATAAAGTTTGAATCTTTCTTTGCAATTTGAAGTTTGTGATTATGGGTGAAGAAGTTGGTGAAAGCAGCAAGATGACGGGTACAGTTCAAATGGGTTTTCAGAACACTAAGATTAGTGTAGTGAAATATGACGGCAAAATCAATTTTGGTTTGTGGATGAGCGACGTACAGGATGCGCTCAATGTTCAAAATTTGGAGGAGACCATCACGGTCGATGTGAGGCCACCTAAATATGAAGAGGCGGTATGGGAAAAGATGAATAGGAACGCTTGTGGGGTGATCAGGTCCTGTTTGGAACAAGAGCTGAAATATGATGTGATTGGGGTGACGTCTGCGATGAAGATGTGGGAAATTCTCAACAATAAGTATCTTACGAAGAGTGTTGAGAACAGGTTGCATTTGCTGCGTAGGTATTCAGATTCCAGATGTCCCGAGGCACCTCGCTTGCGGCTCATGTGAACAACTACACTAAGTTGTTGTCGGACTTGGCAAACGTGGATGAGAAGATCACGGATGAGTACAAGGCTATTATTCTTTTGGGCTCCTTACCGGATGAGGAGTATAATACCTTCGTGCTTACTTTGCTGAACGGTAGATCTTTTATCACTTATAGTGAAGTGACTAACGCATTGACGAACTACGATTTGAGGAGGAAGGATAAGGAGACTTCCCGCGCTAGTACTTCAGGAGAGGTCTTGTCGACGAGAGGTAGAAGCTTATATCTGAAAGATGGAAATAGAGGGAGGTCAAAGTCAAGAGGTCGTCACCAGCTTGGAAAGAACCAATGTGCATTCTGCAAGGAGCAGGGACATTGGAAGAGAGACTGCCCAAAGGTCAAAGAAAAGGAGAATAGCAAGAAAAAGGGCCCGAAGGCCAATAAGGTGAATGTTGCGAAAGGCGATGATTCTGATGATTCGAGCTTTTCTCTTTTGATTACTCCGGAGGTGAACCATTTGGATGCATCGGATTGGATGCTTGATTCTGACGCTACTTATCATGTGACTCCTAGGCGAGATTGGTTTTCATCGTTTGAGAGACTCGACGGGGGTGTTGTTGTCATGGGAAATGATCAATCCTGTGGCATTTGTGGGATAGGTACTGTGAGGATTCGGATGCACGATGGAGTAGTCCGTGAGTTGAAGGAGGTGAGATTCGTTCCTCAACTAAAGAAGAATATTATCTCAGTTAGAGCTTTGGAGGCTAAGGGATTCAGGGTGACATTTGAGGACGCTGTAGCGAAGGTTACTAAGGGATCTTTAGTGGTGATGAAGAGAGTCCGCAGTCGAAATTTATACTATCTGAAGGGGAGCACTGAGATTGGCCAGGTTGCTTCGGCTACTTCAGAGGCGGACATGAGTAGGCTTTGGTATTACAGGTTAGGGCACACAGGAGAGAAGCCACTACAGGCTTTGTGTAAGCAAGGGCTATTGAAGGGAGCCAAGAGTGGTAAAGTGGAATTCTGTGAGCACTGTGTTCTTGGCAAGAAGACGAAAGTGAAGTTCGGGACTGTCATTCATCAGACGTGGGGCATCCTGGACTACGTGCATACAGATGTTTGGGGTCCCACCAAGACTGCATCACTTGGTGGTAGACATTGGTTCGTCACATTTGTTGATGACTATTCTAGGCGTTGTTGGGTGTACACCATGAAGCATAAGAATGAAGTCCTAGATTTGTTTGTGGAGTAGAAGAAGAGATTGGAACTGCAGACTGTGAGAAAGATCAAGACGTTGCGATCCGACAACGGTGGTGAATATACTTCTAACCCCTTTCAGCAGCTATGTCGAGACGAGGGCATAGAGAGACACTTCATGGTTAGTCATACACCACAGCAAAATGGGGTGGCAGAGAGGTTGAATCGGTCTTTACTGGAAGAGATCTGATGCTTATTGTCGCAGAGTGGTTTGGAGAAGATCTTTTAGGCTGAGGCACTTTCATATGCGAGCTACCTCATTAATAGGCTGCCTTCATCTGCGATTGAGGGGAAGACCCCTATGGAGATGTGGTCGGGAAAGCCAGCACACGATTATGACCAGCTCAAGGTATTTGGGTGCCCTGCATATTATCATGTTAGAACTGATAAGCTGGAACCTCGAGCTAGGAAGGCCATATTTGTAGGATTCAAGCGTGGTGTCAATGGATACAAGCTTTGGGATCCATAGAGTCGGAGGCTGATTCGTGGCAGGTAGCTATGCAGGAGGAGATGGAGTCTCTTCATAAGAATGATACATGGGAGCTTGTTGAGCTTCCAAAGGGGCGGAAGGCGATTGAGTGCAAGTGGGTATACACGAAGAAGGAGGGCATTGAAGGCACTCCATTGAGGTTCAAAGCTAGGTTGGTTGCGAAGGGCTATGCACAGGAGGAAGGTATTGATTATAATGAGGTTTTCTCTCCGGTGGTGAAGCATTCTTCGATTCGGATTCTGCTAGCTTTGGTGGCACAGTATGGATTAGAGTTAGATCAGTTGGATGTGAAGACGGTATTTCTTCATGGTGATCTTGATGAAGAAATATATATAACTCAGCCATTGGGATTCCAAGCTGTAGGAAAAGATAAGTTGGTTTGCAGGTTAAAGAAATCGCTATACGGTTTGAAGCAGTCTCCTCGACAGTAGTATAGGCGATTTGATGGTTTTATGCTTGGTCATTCGTACACTCGGAGCCAGTTTGATCATTGCGTGTATTTTCGCAAGTTGAGAGGAGGTGCGTACATCTATTTATTACTTTATGTCGATGACATGTTGGTTGCCTCTACTTCCAGGTCGGCTATAGATGAGTTAAAAGTTTAGCTTTCAAATGAGTTTGAGATGAAGGACTTTGGTGAGGCCAAACGCATTTTGGGAATGAAGATCGGTAGAGACAAGAAGAATGACAGAATTTGTTTGACACATGTGGCTTATTTGAAGAAGGCACTAAAACGATTTCATGTTAGCATGGATACGAAGCCAGTTAGTGTACCATTAGGAGCCCATTTGAAGCTTTCAGCTGGTCTTTCACCGAAGTCAATTGAAGATCGAGAGTTGATGTCGAAGACTCCATATGCGAGTGCGGTTGGGAGCTTGATGTATGCGATGGTATGTACGAGGCCGGATTTGTCACAGGCGGTGAGCATGGTTTCGAGATACATGCATGATCCAGGAGTGGGTCATTGGGAAGCCGTGAAATGGATTTTGAGGTACATTCGAGGTACGCTCAATGTTGGTTTAGTTTATGAGCGGGACACTACAGGTGGGCAGCTATGCATTGGCTATGTTGATTCGGATTATGCCGGGGATTTGGATAAGCGCCGGTCTACGACGGGTATGTCTTTACTTTGACCCATGCACCGGTGTGTTGGAGATGCACCTTACAGTCTACGGTGGCTTTGTCTACGACAGAGGCAGAATATATGGCGGTTACGGAGGCTGTGAAGGAGGCTATTTGGCTTCGAGGACTTTTGGAGGAACTTGGTATATCGCAGCGGTCCGTCACTATTCATTATGATAGCATGAGTGCTATCTATTTGGCGAAGAATCGAGTTTTTCATGCGAGGACGAAACATTGACGTTCGTTATCACTTCGTTCGGGATGTTCTTGAAGATGGCGATGTGGAGATTGTGAAAGTCCACACGAAGGATAATCCGGCGGATATGCTCACTAAGGTGGTTCCGAGTAACAAGTTTGATCATTGTCGAAACTTGTTGCATATTCGTGATTGTTGAAGTCGTTGACGGCCATTTGGATGAACTACGGGCGGCTTGATCTCTTGGGAGAGGGGGTACGTAGGTAACCACATTGGTGCAGCCGAGTTTGGAGAGACGACACATTGATGCTCATGTTGGTGTCGGCTCAGTGTTGGGAACACTTCGCCGAGGTGGAGAATTGTGAAAACGGCGAAGAAATTATGAAAAACGTGAAAAATAACCCAAAACAGACTCCACCACACCCTGGTGTGGTGTCTGTCATGGGTGTGGCAGAATCTACCCTGTCTGCCATGGGTGTGGTCTGCGCCACACCCTGGTGTGGCAGAATATGTCCTGTCTGCCATGGGTGTGGCCTGCGTCACACCCTGGTGTGGCAGACTCGTTTTTAGAATCCTACTTTGTTTGGGATTGTGTTTTATTATAAATAGGACCACGTTTTTTAGGGTTTCTAAAGGAGAGAAAAGGAGAGAATTAGCATTGTTTTGAGCACTTTGAGAGTGAGATATTGTGAGGGATTTGAGAGCTTTGGTTAGGGTTATATTTGGGTGATTTTGTGAGTTGTAACCCGTTGTATTTCTTCTCCATATAGTGAAATCTCCCCATCCTCTCCCCGTGGACGTAGGCAATTGCCGAACCACGTAAATTCCTGTGTTTGTGTGTGATTTTGGTCGTTATTTTGTGAATTGCACTCGTGTTTGGTTTTGGTTTTCTTCTCTCATCGCTCACCGACTCGTTTTGGTTGTCGAGCACGCTTCCGCACGGCGCGTAACAGTTAATATGTCCATTATAATTGAAAAGTTAAGATTAGATATCTTGATCATCAAAATTAACCACAAATCCATAATCTAAGAATCGAAACTATCGTAAGAATATGACTAATATGTATTCGGATATTTTGGATACGGATACGAATATTTTACTACAAAACCATATCCGTAACCATATCCTATCGGTTATAGATTTGAGTAATCATATTCGTATTCTACCGGATACGGTTACGGATATTTTCTCAGATACGAATACGGTTTAGCATCCCTAGCTAAAAGTTATGGAAAAGACATTGCATCCGTTTAGATATAATATAAAACTTAATAGAGATAAGAAAAGATTATATAAGATTAATTTTTAAAGTTTGATAGAATATCAACTTTGAAGATATCATTTTCGATGAAGAAGCTAAACGCTTGTTTGTTTTCCATCTAGAGAGCGACTCGAGTATCAGAAGTTTAATGATAACTATATTTCATTTAGGATTTAATTACTAATTGTATCTGTTATTGTTTTTTTTTTTTGAAAGAATTTGTACGGATTTAGTTGTTGCTTATACTACACACCAAAAATGGTAGAATCTCCCTTTGCATAATAAGGGCAGAGAGGGAGACATAAATCTTTTTGTTAGCTATCTATCTACAGTTGTTTGGTGAAAGATGGTTATCATGAGGGAAGATGGAGACTTTCCTACTAATTTTGTGAAAATGCACATGAATCTCTTGAATTTTTTAAAAGATCAAATAGGGGGGAAAAGTGGTCACAATCATTTGAGTGCGATAACATGTCAAAAGGATCATGTGTTGCTTTTCAATCTAGCCTGTCATTTTAGTCTTTTAGACCATTCAATCATTTTGTCTGACTTTTTTTATTTTAGGTAACTGGGATAAGATTAAGGAATTTTTTTTAAGGTAACTGGGATTAGTTTCTATAGATGGTCTATGCCTTGTTCATTCTTTACCAATTCACTCTTTTTTTTTTTTTGAAGATTTTAAACAGGGCGAGGAACCATGTTCATGATATATATTATATAAAATAGATTTTAGGTAAATATTTACATGAGCAATCCAAAAGAACCGAAAGAGAGTAGGAACCAGAGGAGATGTAAACATCCGTGAGCGGACCTTGTCGTCACCGGATAGAGAAAATCTACTTTGTTTCATTCTCTTCCCAATATATAAAACAAAAAAAAGACTAGAAGTTCTGAGGAGACATCCTTGAAAGCTTAAAACATCAAAATGAAGTTCTAGGAGAAGGGAGAAGAAAAACACTGAGACTGGCACTAGAAGTTGCTTTCGGAAAGGTGGCTTCAGAAGTTTTCTCCCACTGCATCTCTCGCCCCCTCATATGCCGTCCCCTGGAGTTTACCAATTCATTCTTAACCTCGAATAAGACGCGGATTAGGTGAATCCTAATTAACCTAACCTAATTCACTAATTGATAAAAATAAAAGTGGTTATTGCTCCTAAATTCTGTCCCGTGCTAAGTATTTTAGCTCCCTATATAACTCTACACTAACGTATTTAGCAACAACACCATATACTATATGATTGAGGATTGATTCCTCCATAAAAGTCCAAGCGCAATGGATTACTTGATGATTAGCATATCTAAGATTAGAATTGTCAACGTTAAGGAACACATAAACCAAAAATATTAGGTCACCAAACTTAATCAGAGTGCCCGTGACAAGAATCAACCTCTTCCATTGCAATTATTATTAAAACCTAAAGTACGTAGAACCAAATCCTAAAGTATAAGAACAAGTATGCCTAGCTAATTAAAATTGAACCATGTCCTTTTGACTTTGATCCTGCACATATTAATGAGCAGGAGAGCCTCAGGCAACATTTAATCAGACATGGGAACTCTGGGTGATTAAAAATTCTAACGATGACTATGTTTTGCAACTAAGATAGATGCTATTAGTTCTAGCATACATCACACGCTATTGTACGATATTCTATGATGACTGTTATCACTACATTAAAGACCGTTATAGAGGTTACGAACAACTAAATTAGCTGTCCTGAACATAGTTAGACACTCAGGGATTGTTTGGTTCGTTAGAAACGTAGTTGCAATTCTCTCACATCAACGATAATTACAATGCAGGTGTCAGTTGTATTTAACTACAGTTACCATAGCTACTATGCATATATTGGAGCCACAATTGTTTGATTTTATTTTTAACTTTTGGAATTTATAATTTATAATTGCAGTTGCCACCATTTGTTTTCGGATTTTTTTTAAACCCCAACTTAACTTTGAGGCTGCAGGTTGCAAGTTATATTGTTGCAATTTAGACTCTGTTTATAGCTTAAGAAACGGTTACAACTATGACTTGTATCCAGATCCATGAATGACTGTACCTAGGGGTGTCCAAAATGGCCCGCGGTCCGGACCCGGCCCAGAGCCCGGCCCGGACCCGGCCGGGCCGCGGCCCGGCCCGGCCCGGCCTCGGCCCGGAAACCCGGGCCAAGTCCGGGCTCCGGGCCGGGCCCGGGCCGGCTCTTTGGTGCCCGGCCCGGCATAGTTTTTTTTATTTTTTTTTATTTTTTTTTTGTTTTTTAATATGTGTTATATATGTATATATATAATATATGTATATATATAATATATTTTTATATATGTATTATATGTGTGTGTATATATACTCTCTCTTATATATGTATAATGTATGTATTTATGTATATATATACTCTTTCTTATACTATACATGTATTATGATGTATATATAAGTATACTCTCTCTTATATAAGTATATATAGTATACACTCTCTTATATATGTATAATATATGTATGTGTATATATATATATATTCTCTCTCTTAGTATATATGTATATATAAGTACTTTCTCTTATATATGTATAATATGTGTGTGTATACTCTCTCTCTTAGTATATATGTATATATAAGTATACTCTCTCTTATATATGTATAGTCTCTCTTATATAAGTATATATAAGTATACACGCTCTTATATATGTATAATATATGTGTGTGTATATATATATACTCTCTCTCTTAGTATATATGTATATATAAGTGTACTCTCTTATATATGTATACTCCCTCTTAGTATATATGTATACAATATATTTACATATAATATATGTATATAAAATATATATAATATATGTATATATAATATATAGTTACATAATAATTTATAAGTATATACTAATACATAATTATATAAAATATAATAAATTTAAACTAAATTTTAGTATTTTTTACAAAAAAAAAGAAAAGAAAAAAATTTGAAAAAAATCCGGGCCGACCCGGAACCCGGCCCGGTTGGGCCCGGGCCCGGGCCCGGACCCGGCCCGGGGTACCCGGGTCCGGGTCCGGGCTCCGGTTTTGCCCGGCCCGGGCCCGGATTTCCGGGCCGGGCCGGGCCGGCCCGGATGGACACCCCTAACTGCACCTAGATGCCTATCTACTATCGCAATATTGTTATCTATTAGTTGGATTGAAACTTGAAAGAATAGGTATAACCGACCCAAAGTGGCACGTTGCACGTAACCGCAGTTACAGCGAGAGCTGTTGTGCCTCGAGAAATCAAACCAATCGCCGAGAAAGATAAAGAACCAACCAAAATCAACAGCACAAACAATCAAACACCAGTTTTACGTGGTTCGGCGAGATGCCTACGTCCACGGGGCAAGGAGGGGGGAGTTTTCACTATTAGAAATCAAGAGGAACAAACTAGGGTTACAAATCTCTCATAAACCCTCAACAATCAACTCTCAATCTCTCCAATTGCTCCTAGAATAGAAGCCCAAATAAAACTCTCTCAATCTGCTCAAATTCGTCCTTGCACTTAACCCTAAAAAACACCCAAAGGGTATTTATACAAATCCAAAACGAAGCGGGTCTGAAAACAGACCCAACCTGAATCCGCAGCGGCGGTTGACCGGACCGGTCGACCGCGATCCATCGCGGTCGACCGACCCGGTCGACCGCCCTCCTTTCCGCACTATTCCCCGGGTCCACCGCCACACAGTCAACCTGAATCCTGAGCTAGAAATCCACCTCTGCTGCCAATTCTACAAGAGCCAAATAGCCCCTTAAGGAAAACCAGTCAAGCTACATGTTTCGTGATGGTGACAAATTAATGATATGGGAGATTAATGCAATAGAAAGTTAAATCTGATATAAGATTTTTTTTAATGCTAACATATTCATATTAAAATCTTTTTAAGGCACTATATGAGAAGGCTGGACAGTTACTTCTAACTCTAGCATGATTCATAGTCAAAGAAAAGTTGTCTCAAGTAGCCCCACATTGCCAACCTCTTTTGTTTGTTATATGTGAAAAATATTATACCTAATGACGCAGACTGCATAACTACAAACCCATGTTCTCGTAGTCTAATTATATTAATCATTGTTGAGACTTGAAAAGTTTAATAATGAAAGTTATCCAGGGCAGGCTCTTTTGTTTTACGTATGAGCACTTACTCTTCTTTTGGTTGCTCTCTTTAATTATTTGCGTTTCATGGATGTTGGTCGTAGGATTTATTGGATTTGTTTAATTGTTTTTATTAATGAAAATGTTGACAGTTTACTTTTGATTTGGACTTAAAGATTCTTTTGGACTAAAGATGATTACTATTAATTGCACGCCACACATACAAAACTAAGAGCAAGTGCACCAAGCTCCCACCGCCGCTCTCAAGGCCTACGTGGCGGTGGGAGCTCGTGAATCCCCCTCCAACAAACTCCCAGCAAGATCCCAAGGGGCTCCCTGGGCTAATGTGGCCAGTGGGGCCCACCGGAGCTCTTGGGAGCTCCCAAGAGCTCCACAAATTTGTGGAGCGCTTGGGAGCTCCCAAGCATTAAAAAAATTTTTTTTTTTACAAAACCCCCCCTACTTTTAAACCCAAAACCCGAGTTAAAAATAGTTATTAAATGGAAGAAGGTTTTTTTGATATTGCTACAAAACTAAAATAGAATAGGGTTTTTTTTGATATTGTGGGGCTCCTAACTAGGAGTTTGTTGGAGATCAACATTAGTTAGTAGGGTGATGTGGCATTGGAAATGGTGGGTCATGTCTTGAGAGCTCTTGGGAGCTTGCTGATTAGGACTCTCAACTGGGAGCTTGCTGCACTTGCTCTAACCAGTACTACTTTGAAGACTGGCATATAATTAGACAGGATTTATTTGCAAGTGAAAAACACTAAAACTAAGAATTAATCTATTACAGTTACATAATTAGATTTTGATTTGAGTTCTATGTGTTAATTATCACTGAAAAGAACTTTCGTTAATGCTGGAAGTGATTCAACATCTGAAGGTAGCTCAACATTATAATTTAACATGATGTCTTTCTTGAAAATAATCAAATAGAACTTTGTTTAATAAATAATAATAACAATAATAATAATAAGATCATAATTTATGTAAATCTTCTTCTGAAAATCTGATGGTCAAACAAGGTTATTAATTTGCACTTTAATATTCCAAAATTTAATTTAATTTTTTTACTGAATTTTTATTTTGACAGTTTGATAACTTAAAGAGTGCAAAAATGTCATGTTAATTTTGTTCAAAAATATCTACATAAGAAAGTGAAATGAGAAACATTTTTTAAATACCAAATTTCAGTTTTTTAGTTCGAGTAAAATGAAGATCAGACTTAGTGCTTGGGTTATCAAATTGCCAGAATAATCTTAATCAGAAAATTTTGTGGTATCAAATTGGCAAAACAAGACTTCATTTTATAAAACCAAAAAAATGGTGAAATTTTTTGAGGTATTAAACTGCAAATAAGTCCAATTTTTTTTACCTGTTTGAATCTAAGGTGAAGAATAATTTTTGTCGCATATCTACTCCTTAATACTTAAATGAGAATCCAAAAATTTACTGTTCATACTATTTACAATAAATTACTATAGCATAAACAGTAAATCTTTTGTGTCCTCTTTCGAATATAGAGAGAGTAAATTTACTGTTTATGCTAAAGTATTTTACTGTATCATAAACATTATCTTTTTAAGTATAGTATCGCATGATTTTTAATTTTAAGTATATAATAATTGAATTAAAATGTATTAAATTTTAGAGGAAGAAAATTTTTAAAATGCAATCCTAAAAAAAAATAGAGGGCTGCACGGGGATGTACAATACAATAGTTTAATAAATAATAAAACCGAATAAGCTTCAAACCCAAGTCAGTGTCCACACAGGGATTCGGATCCCACAACCTCAATTTTTGCAATAAAGTACCAAAAGACGACAAATCCCCACTCAGGCACCCCTTCACGTGCATTTTCCAATATTCCTGCTTCGGAAACTGCATAAAAGCCCCATTCCCACTCCCAAAGCACGTGTTGTTGCGAGAGGTGCTTGAATGAGATAATCCAAGACTAGCAATATTTAAGTGTTATAAATCTCACAAAACCATTGCCCAGTTATATTAGGGGGTCTTTGTTTCACCAAATTTTTTGGCATTTGGTATGAATAAAAAGTTTGAGATTAAAAAGTGAGTTTTTTTGTGTTTTTTGGGATTCCATATATAGTGTTTGTTTTAAGAGTTTTTTTAGAATATTGAATCTTAAAAGTACAAAAAGTATCCAATTTTTAGAATTTGTCAAATCCTCTCAATTGGAGAGGATTTTGAAAAATCTCATAAATGTGTGTGCTTACCTCTCAACTGGAGAGAATTTAACAAATCTTAGTTTTGTCTTTTTGTGGGAGGTAACCTCACCAAGATAGTATATTCATCATATTACAAAATTTTAACATTTGGTAATGTTACAATTTGAACTTGAAACAAATAAAATATTACAAATTGTAGTATTTCCAATCCCAAAATATTAATGAAACAAACAACATTTTAGAAATCCTAACTCATAACAAAACACCTATGGATTTCAAATCCTATGGTGAAATCCATATCTTAAAATTATAGGATTTGAAACAAACACCCCCTTAGGATTTTTATTTAGAACTGTTATATTTTTTGTAAAGAGAACTTAAAATATAAATGTTCAAATATATGCAGAAACTTATCTACAGAATTAGAAAATTATCCACAAGAAAGTAACTCAGGGTGACATTCATAAAAAAACCTGAAATTTTGGGGAAGTTTGACACAAAATCCTCATAGACTGTATAATCTCTCTAGTTAGTCCCCAAATTGTCATATTTTAAACTTAGTCCCCAAAATCTTTTAAGTATTTTAAAAATAATCTCTCTAGTTAGCACCAGATTGAAAGATTTAAGGGACTAATTTCGCAACAGTTACCATATCTGGGGAATTTCAAAGTAAGAATACGAGGGAGACTAGTTTCAAAATATGAAGATTGGAGGGATAAATTTAACATATGAAATATTAGAGGCCGAATATTAAAAAGGGAAAATTGCTTCTAGCCCCCAAAATGGGGATCGTAATTCATCCTACCCACAATACTTTCTCAACACTCCAATAACCCCCCTAAAAATGGGTTTTCTCTTTAGCCCCTAATTAGGTTCTCATGTGATGTAGGACGCTTAACGGACAATTTCGTGGAGGATTCGGAGAATCACGAGCTACACATATTATTGACTTTTGCAAAGAAACAATCATATTTTTCAACCCGGATGGCGAATTCTAACATATTATATATGTAAATCACCTATCTCGACGAGACGGAGCCAACCAAATTGTCAGATTTTTAAAATTTCATCAATAATACCCAGTATTGACTGAAATCTGAAAATAATCAGCTTTTAGTTTATTTTTAGTAATAAAATTAGAGTCTATTTAGATTAGGAAATAATTTCAATATTAGAGTCTAATTAGATTAGGAAACAAATTCAATTTTGATTCATGATTTGTTTCCTCTATTATAAGGAGTTTTTTTTAGGATAGAATTTGATACTTTCTATTTCTTTATAATTCTAGTTTTACTAGGAGCATTGTTTATTTTCTGTTTAATCTGAGAATTGTAAGCCCTAGAGACATATCTTTTCATTAATAAACTTTTTTTTTAATATTTTTTTCGTGGATTCGAAGTTCTTCGTGGATTCGGAGATTGTTCTTTGTGGATTCAGAGAACACCCTTGATGGATTCCGAGGTTATCACTTCCGCGTTGCATTGATTAGTATCAGAGCTTTGTTCCTCTGGTCCGATGGCATGTGATGAAGCCCCTTTTTCTCGAACTGAGTTCGACGTGCTGAAAACCGATGTTAATCAGATGAAGACTGTCGTAGACGACTTGCGTCGACAGTAAAGCGTCTGAACACGGGAAGAGTTCGAAATCGCGTTGATGATCGCCAACGGCGTGATCTGACTCCACATGATGAATTTAATAGTGATGACTATGAAGCCTCACACCGCGGTTATGATCACACTAAAGACAGGATAATTATGACACTAGAAGATTATAAATACCATCCTTCAATGGAAAGCTTCATGCTGATTATTTTCTTGATTGGATTGATAAAGTGGATAAGTATTTTGGGTATAAGATAATCCCAGAAGATTGAAAAGTTAAATTAGTGGTCTACAGGCTTAAAGAAAAAGCATCTATATGGTAGGATGAAGTACTGATAAATCGATACCATCAAAGAAAAGATTTGGTTCAAACGTGGGCAAAGATGAAAAAATTATTGAGAGACCATTTCTTACCTTCTAACTGCAAGCAATCTCAGGTGTCTTTAAAAGATTCTTTTACCTTAGCCGCTATGGTCCGTCTAGCAAAGAAGATGGAGCGAGAACTTGAGCAGAACGATATACGACATTTATCATGGATGTTTTTAGAGAGTTGTCAAACTAGTTATGATTATGAAAAAATTAAGAAACCTCAATTCATCTTTGAGAAAGAGTCTAGATTTGTGAAGAGCACCGAGGAAGCACCAATAAAGACTTTATTAATTATGTTAATTATAGAACCGAATGTATTTAAGACAGAGATTGCTAAAGAGAAGGCTTCTCTAGTGGCAAACAACAAGACGCTCACCTCCGGAAAGGAAGATTTTACCACCATCAAGATTCATTCTGAGGTTCCTGATGTTGATGATGATATGTTAATAAAGATGAATATCCTACATGATATTATGAGTAATGTTACACATATTGATATTGTCTCGATGGAGGAGAATGATAAAATAGAGAGCGAGGTAATTGATAGAATGTGTGCATTGCTTGATGGAGAGCTTGAGATAAAGGAGATGAAAGAATTGTGTATGGAGTATAAGGAAGAAAATTATTATTTTTGAATCAATAGTCATCAATAATTTTAACAATGGTGAGATGATACCGTCGACACTAGAATATGGGAAGCAACAAGGAAAATATTTGGAGGAGTTTTTCATGTCGACTACAGAGCCACATGCTGCCAGTTACATACACATGTCATGGAAAAGATTCATACACAAGTTTGATACAAAAGAAGTCATAGCAGAGAAGGTAAAAGAACAAATGAAGAAAATCAATACTAAATACAAGGCGGATGATGATCGATGCAAAAGAAGAAAATTATTTATCAATGAAGCTACTATACTAACAAATATAAGCTCAAAGTCGAGCTTCTTTCAACCAAGGGGAGACTGATGTAGGACGCTTAACGGACAATTTCATGGAGGATTCGGAGAATCACGAGGTACATGTATTATTGACTTCCGCAAAGAAACAATCATATTTTTTAATCTGGAAGACGAATTCTGACACATTATATATGTAAATCGCCTATCTCGACGAGACAGAGCTAACCAGATTGTCATATTTTTAAAATCTCATCAGTAATACCCATGGCTAAAATCCGAAGATAATCAACTTTTAGTTTATTTTTAGTAATAAAATTGGAGTCTATTTAGATTAGGAAATAAATTCAATATTAGAGTCTAATTAGAGTAGGAAACAAATTTAATTTTGACTCATGATTTGTTTTCTCTATTATAGGGAGTTTTTTTAGGATAGAATTTGATACTTTTTATTTCTTTATAATTTTAGTCTTACTAGGAGTCTTGTTTATTTTCTATTTAAGCTGAGAATTATAAGCCCTAGAGGCATATCTTTTCATCAATAAAATCACTCTTTTAATATTTTCTTTGTGGATTCGAAGTTCTTCGTGGATTCAGAGATTCTTCTTTGTGAATTCAGAGAACACCCTTGGTAGATTCCGAGATTATCACTTCCGCGTTGTGTCACCATGAGACCGAAGTTTAAAAATATTCCCAAAATTTCCCTTTGATTTAACTGCTCTCTACTCAATAGCCCTTCTCATTTATTGTGCCAATCTCTCTCATCTCTATCATCTTTTCCAGAGCGAAACTACCCCAGAATCATCCCCAAATCGAAACCCTGACACTAAATCAGCCTACCCCCAAAGAAGAACTAAAGCTCTCTTCTTCTCATCTTGCCTTTCTTCACGCTTTTCATGTTCGGTAAGTTTCCTTTACTTCAAAGTATGGTAGACAAGTCACAGCCCAAGATACTCTTCTCTATAGAAGACTTCAAATATGATGGCTCAGAGTATGAAGTCGCAAGAAGATCAAAATTAATCACGGAGTCGATTAATGCTAGAGAAACAATGGGAGATGTTCTAGAGGATCTCACAGTTACTCATCCCCCGCCCACAAGCCCATATTATGGTATGGATGAAGATATGACCCAACGTGAGGGCAACGCGGATGATGCAATAAAAGTTCTCCTAGACCTAAGGAAAGGAACAAGAGGAGCAATTTGGAAGGCATGAACAAATCAATAGCAAAGAAGTGAGTTTACTACATAGTTTAGTTGTTTATTATATTAATTTTCATAGCCCATTATGTTTGAAGGTTATTTGTTGTTAGCTACCTATTCAATATCGAAGAATGTGTGTTACTTATGAATGTTACTCTTAAATTGTGAAGGTTAGTTGTTAATTGTCAAGAATATTTATTAGTTGTAAAGGTTAAGTGTCACTTGTGAAAGTTATTGTTAAGTTATGAAGTCTAGATGTTAGTTATCAAGGATACTGGTTAGTTGTAAGCTTAAGAGTTAACTATTAATGTAATGGATTAGTTATGAAGGTTACAATTTTAACATTAATTATTAAGATTATGGATTAGTTGTTAAGCTTATGGATTAGTTGTTAAGATTATAGATTTGTTGTTAAGATTATAGTTTAGTTGTTAAGATTATAACTTAGTTGTTAAAGTTATAGATTATTTACAAACTAATTATGTATTTTTTTTCCAGATAAAAGGTTGTATCATTATTTCGTTCTACATCAAGCTTCACTGCATACTATGATTTTATAAGATTCATAATTATATAATAAATTTATTCTTACTAATTTTATTTAAAATAATTATACATTATTTAAAATCTTCTAGGATATTGAAGTGTTGATAGACACAATATGTAAATGGCTGAATATGCCTCAAAATGAAGTATTAGCCAAAAATATGAACAACTTGTTTTTGTATTTTTTTTAAGTATTTATATTTGAAGGAGGTAGGTCTTGTTTAATGTATGGTAAATGTGACTGACAAGTTTAATTTGTGATTATGGCATAAAATACACACTAAAGAAGTTGTCTACAAGGATTCTTATAATCTTTTCATCAAAAATTTCATTGATGCTGAACTTAATATTCTACTATTTCACATTGTCCAACATGATCATTAGCATCTCCTTGAAGTTGATCTTCAAAATAACATTGTGAAACACTATAAGTCTTTAAAAAATCCGATCTGCGCATAGGGAACCTATACTCAATACAATTAAATTCTTTAACTATATAAAAGTTGGCATTGATGAGAAGAATGCTTTCCTCGTATTTAAAGATAAAACAGTTTCATGTGAGGAACAAAAAGAATTGTAAGTTTTCTGAAACTATAACTTTTGTAACTTTTATTCAGTAGTTGTTAAGTGGCTTTAACTTTTGCAATTTTTATTCAATAATTGTTAAGTGGCTTTAGATTGGTTGTTAACCTTACAACACAGTTGTTGAGGTTATAGTTTATGTATTAACTTTAGACTCTGGTTGTTAAGGTAATAGTGCAGTTGTTAAGGTTATAGTTTAGTTGTTAATCTTATAATCTGGTTGTTAAGGTTACAATGTAGTTGTTAAATTTACAGTTTAGTTATTAACATTACGGATTGATTGTTAACCATACTGCATAGTTGCTAAGGTTATAGTTTAGTTGTTAACCTTGCAGTCTGGTTATTAATGTTACAGCTTAGTTGATAACTTTAAAGATTGGTTGTTTAGATGTTAAGGTTTTTATTTTGTTAGTGCAGGGAGTTGTTGTTAATAATTTTTATTGCTTTATATATAGGTATGATTGCGGGATTTACGTGTACTTATATATAAAAGTTATTCTTGAAGGAAAAGATGCCATACACCTTACGTCAGAAGATCACTCTACATGGGTTATACGAGTGAAGCTAGTCGCTAATTTATTAATTAAAAGAAGAAAAACTTCAGGATAAACTTGATGATGATGATTTGAGAATATTTGTCTGACTTTGTTAAACAATTTTAAATGGTTCTCAAAGCACTCTTAATTGTTATAAATATTATGGGATACTTGTAACTATTATGCGCGTGTATGTATATATATATATATATATATATATATATATTTGTCTATGTGTGTGTGTGTGTGTGTGTGTGTGTGTGTGTGTGTGTGTGTGTGTGTGTGTGTGTGTGTGTGTGTCCTAACTAACGTTCTATTCCTTTATGATAGCTAAACTTTTACATAAAAAAATAATTTATAACTTTCACAACTAACCCATAATGTTAATAACCAATCTATAAGGTTAACGCCCAATGCATAAGGTTAATAGCCAATTCAAAAGGTTAACATCCAATATAAAATATCGACAACTAACTTTACAAAAAGATAACATCCAACACATAAGGTTAGTTATTAATATAAAAGATTGACGACTGACTCTAAATCTTTACAACTTGATAGGCTCGTTGCATGTTACTCGGTTGTGACCTTCCATGTAGCATTGGAAGCACTTAACAAGCTGAGTATTCAGTAACCTATTATTCCTTCGTCTAGTGCATGGTCTTTCATATTTTTTTCTAGTAATAGGGTGCTTTAACCGACGGTCTTCTGGTGGTACAACAAGCTGGAATAAGAAATATGATTGGTTCATAACTTCTTTTAAATGCTACGACAGTCATAAACCAATCACAATAATTATAAATATCTCATCCCATCCAAGTAATTGCAACACAAGCATGCTTACAAGGAATGCGCTTGATATGCGAAGACCTATATGAACATGTTCATCTCTTCAAATCTACATGACACGTTGTATTTGATTCAACCTCCACAGTATTTTCTGATGAATCTTAACCATGTAAGCAGCTTTCTTGATGAATATTATCTCTCAATATCATCTCAGCTTCTGAACATAAGTATCAGGTCCATTTCATTGCTAAAACCCTTCTGTTATATATACTGTTGATGGCTGATATCAAACAGTCAATGAAAGAAATTATCTGGTTAACAGAGGCCCTCTAACCTTTCAAATGTACAGTTCAGAAGTGAGCTGTTCTTTTCTGCACATGTAGAAAATTGTAAGAGGGTGAAGTTGGGTTCTCCAGTTGTTCATTTGATGATCAAGTCAGTAATTTGCTTAAGTGGATAAGTAACTGAACTGTAGAAGTTCTTAAGCACTATGGGTAGTGATAAAGATCTTACATTCATGCTAAAGATAGTAACCATATTTATAGTGATAGTAGAGGGGTAGGATGGTACCTTCGACCGAGTATGAGCTGGCGGCCAAGTCAGCATTTGCTTTATAGGTATCGACCGACAAGTGGAGGGGGTCACTTTCGCATTTAATGTGAAGCGACTGGAGGCATGCGGTGCCGACTTGGTACGATGTATCATAAAGACAATTGAGGACAAAGAAATGATGGCGTCGATCATATATTTAATGGCATTTATTGTGAGGTGATCAGCTATCAGTGAGCGGGAGGGGACTCGAGGCTTGAGGTAGTCGTCGCCTTTCTACTCGTTTGGTAAAAGGTTGAGAAGTACCGTCTTTTGAGTCATTTTCGCGAGATGTCGGCCGAATGGTCGGTCGTGTAGGTTGATCAAGAAGTCGACATAACTAGGGATTAACGTGTAACACCTTTCGAGCCGCCATCACGAGATGTCGGCGTGTCAAGTCGTCTGAGCTGGGTCTTTGGTTATCTTGAAGTGAAGAGCTGGCTTGATTACGCATAATGTGGGATACTTGTCTGCTATTAATTGGACATTACTTTTCAGCACTAAAATGAGCGTAACATATACGCTCTATGATTTGCTTGTGTATCATCTCCAATAAAGTTATCCAACTGTTAAAGGAGTTAGCAACATTTGAAGTAATATGACCATGCATATAAGTCACATAAAAAAACTCATGAGTTTGATGACTAATATGTAACATAAACAACTAATACGTAACTTATCAAATTAACTATAATATTTATAACTGACGTGTATCTGTAGCAACTAAGTTGTAACCATAACAACTAATGTGTATACTATAACCGTAACAACTAACATGTATCTTTAACAACTATACGGTAACCTTAACAACAAACGTGTATCCACTTGTGCTCTCTCTTTACTATGTCACGCTTTGCTATAATTAATCTTGTTGTCGAATTGTGAGAGTAAGTTGATCTTAATATCAATTGGCTGAAGGTTTGACCTAACCTTTAGAATAGATTGTATTTGAGTTGTAATGAATTTGCATGATGCCTTTAATTTACCAACATTAGCTCTATGTTAACTGCTAGTGTGAGTTGCATGGAATTTCTTTATAGCCATAATCGAGTAATTTTGGAGTGGGGGTAGCAAACAATATCCAAGAGCATTTCTACGTGTCCTTGTATTAATGATGCACTCTTATCCATTTTTGTTCATTCTGGTAAAAATCATACTCAAACCTTTTTGCAAGTGAATAATATTTGAAATGCTAATCTAATTTCAGCAACACTATCAAAATTCTGTTCCTCTTCACATATGGCTATGTGCCACTCAGTTGGAATATTGGTCTGGTTGTTAATCATGTCATTGATCATCATGATAGTGTCACCGGTATGATTATTGTTAGGAATATGCTCATCATTACATGATTGGCTGAGTGTAGTGGCTACGCATTGAGATTTTACTAGGAAAACACCATCATCCTCTTTGGTGCTTGTTGTGTTTGTAACCATGTCAAGAAGGAATCATTTTTGTCATTATAAAGATAAAGTAGTTGAAAAAGCAAAGATGATTTATGGAAAGAATTTAATGGCCATGTGAGAGAGAGAGAGAGAGAGAGAGAGAGAGCTAGACCTGGTTGTAGGAACTAAATTGGACGGAACTAATGTTTTATCCCTCCAAAACCCCTTTCTAATCGGCTTTTAGTACACCACAATGATGGAACATTAAACAGCATCATCTATGTTATTTTTCAATTTTTCCGTGTATATGTAAAGAGTATTTTTTTGTCTAACAATGTTTATAAAGTATACATGAAAGATTAACTTGAGCTGGAGGGGACTACAGAGAAAACATATTTCCTTTAGAGGGTTATTGGGGTGTTGAAACAGTCTCCAGGGTGGGGCTAAGTACATTCCCCATTTAGGGGGCTAGAAGCAAATTTACCTATAGAAAAAAAAACCTTGATACTTTAATACATAATCACTAATAGCTCGTGATAAGTTTGTGAAAATTACCAAGTAATTATTGTTCTTATATTTTTCCAATGCTTGTGTCAGAAGGACAATTGCGTTGGCTTTTCTCCGTTCAAATTTACCCTTTCTCATCGTCACTGGAAAGCCCCTACTTTTATGCAATATAGCGTCAAATATATCTTTTTATTGTACTCACCGCCATACTGTATACCTGGACTTGCAGGATGCGGGGCCACTGACAGTCTAAGGGTGGAGGCGTGTTAGAAATCTCTTGTTGAAAGGAAAGGATAAGGTAAAAATTAGAGAAGAAAATGAAAAAATTGATTAAAGGCCCCAAAATTCAAGTTTCAATGTGTCCCAGTCTCTTATATATTTTTTTTTAATGTGCTGTAGTCCTTTTTTTTTAACTGTGTCCAGGGCCCTCCATCATGATTCCAGCTAATGATTAGACATGCCAGCTCATGATTAGACATGTCATCTCTTAAATCCCAAATGTACCCTTTCTTTTTCTCATGCCAGCTCATCCCAGCTCATGTTAACTATTATAGATAAGAGCAAGTGCAGCAAGCTCCCAGTTGGGAGTCCTAGTCAGCATG
>BQKN01065237.1:46885-57961 GCA_022839385.1 Asparagus kiusianus
CTCCCTTTAAAATGGATAGCTTTTGCAATTGCTTGTTATATTGTTCATAAGTTCATGTGGACATAAAATCAGCAGAAATATTGGTACATGTTCTAGCTGTTACTTGTCACTTATAATGTTCCCATAAATTATCCGTTGAATAAAAAAATAATTAAAAAAAAGAAAAGAAAAAGGAGCAGAATTTGACAAGCTTTACAATTGTGAACCACTTGGAAAAAAGTAGAAGAAGAAGGAGAATGTTAAAGTATATAATCAATAAGGGGCTCTTCCATATTAGTCCACCAAATCATAATAATAAAAATTAGTCTCCTCTTATTAGCTCCAGGTTGAAAGATATTCTAAAATACTTAAAAGATCTAGAGGACTAATTTCAAAACACTTAAAAATTTAGGAAACCAATTTCAAAATATGAAGATTTAGGGCACCAATTTTAGAACACGAAATATTTGGAGACTAATATCAGAAAAAAACCCAATCGATTATTGAAGATGAGGCTATACGCAAATTGCAAAATCTCCGAAGGAACTCTGAAAATTCATGAGAGTCTTGTGAGACATCCACGGGGGTTTCGTGGGTTTCGTGAGGAAAAATGTTCAGGGTGTTTCCTCGCAAGGAAACACCCCAAAGTTCAAGGTGTTCCTGTGAAATTTACCCCCAAAAAAATTTGCATCCTACAAAACATCCATTATGGAAGAGGGGGTTATATGCAAATTGCAAAATCTCTAAAAAAAAAACCAAATGATTGGTGAATACTGGAGTGTGGTCACCTCCTGCTCATAGAGCCGACTCTCCTCTCTGCTCCAAAGCTTCTCCCAACTCCTCCACTTTATAAACAACCCCCTCATCACCCTTAAAGCTCTCACCTTTCTCTCTCTTTTTTTTTGCCCCCTCTCTTCAATGGCTCTTTCTCTCTTCTGGGTTTTCTTCCTTTTACCTACTTTTGGCAAAGTTTTCTCTCTCAAAGACGCTGAGGCGATCCGAGGCGCTGCTGTGGTCAATGGGAAGTTCCCCATTGCAGTGGCTGATGAGGACTTTGTGTGCGCTACTTTGGATTGGTGGCCACCTGAGAAATGTGACTATGGGACTTGTAGCTGGGGGCTAGCTTCTATCCTTAACTTGGTGAGTCTTTTAATCTCAAAAATTTTGGATTTTTTATGTGGGTTTTTGATGGCATTGATGATGGCTGTGTTTTTTTTTTTTTTTTTTTTTGAGATTTGGTTGCGATTTGGGGAGATGGGGTTGATGGGTTTGGTGCTATTGGTGTTTGATTGTTAGAGATGCAATGTAATTTAGGATTTGATTGTTTGGAGTTAATGTGCTTCGAAAATGATTTCGTTTTTTTTATTTTTATTTTTTTGTTGGGTGCTAGATTCATATTCTGGACAATATGGTAAGATGAATTATATGGTTGATGGGGTAAAAAAATCTTGCTTATGTTTTATTGTTATTGATGTCCAAGAGTGGGATATGGGTTTTTGATGTTGGAGGCATTAGCGTGAGTTGTCATGGAATTAGCATTTGATTTTTCCTCTTTATGACTTGTTGTTTCTCTTCGCATTGATGATAGGGCTTATTGATTTGTTTATACATTTTGAGATTTTCCCTTGTTTTCTAGTTGGAGGTTAATTAGCATGGAGATGACTTCACACACCCTCTGGAGACTGGAGTTCCTCAAAACGTCTGCTATTTTTATTGCCAATTTGATCATTATGCTATGACAGCTATATCTTTCACCTTATCTATTTGAGTCCTGTCAAACCATATTTAATTATCTATCCATCTAATAAAATTTCCAATTTACGATTATATTCCACCTTACGCCTTTGTTGGCGAACCCACATTTAAATCGAATGGATTCGACGAACTCCTAGCAAAACTCCACCTTGTCTGGGAGTCATTCAGACCTAATCCAAAGCCAACTTAATAGCTAATGGAGATAGAGTCTCGCACTTAAAACTGAAGGGGTGTGAGACATTTTTGACATTGTTTTCATGATTAGATCTAGTATGGACCGTGGAATTAAAGAATTTAAATATGAACTTTTTGATTGAGGTAGATTTAGACTTTGGTCATCTAATAAAAATTAGTCTAAAAATGATTTGTTGGTTTGATTTCCTATCTGATTATACATTAATGTTTTTGAAAGTCACACGATTTCTTGGCAAACAGCAAAAAAATTGAATTTTCTGCGTAATAAGGAAGGTTGAGGCCACAGTTTATCTAATTTGACCTTTAAGAATCACTAGCTATCTTTAAGTAAAAAGTAAACAAGAAAATACTTTGGAGTTCGGAATCTGGGCTTTGACAGGTGTCATTTGTATTTGTTGGCTTTTGGTCCGTAGTGAAATTTTAGCTTAGAGTTTATACCTCATAGAAATTTGATTGTCATTTTACCACTATCTTTATTCCTTTTTTATTCATAAATTGGCTTTTTCAAAGATTTCTTGACTGTCTAGAGAAAAGGACTTTTGCCCCACAAATGTGAGCCGATTCTTACTGATATGAATAATATTGGACTTGGTTTTGATGTGACCAACTTCCTTATGTTTCATGTTGCATTTCTCAATATCAATGCTTAGCATTTAATTAGTTCAAATATACAACCTCAATATACTTAGTAAAGTGATTGACACAGGCATTTCATATTTTTCTTTCTGCAGGATCTTTCAAACCCCATTCTTTTGAATGCAATAAAAGGTATGCAATCCGTAGATTAAAGAAACTTCATTCACGCGGCATGTTTACATGATTAATTATCTAAATATCACATTTGAAAATTTCCCTTGCAGCATTCTCCCCATTAAAAATTCGTATAGGAGGTAGCTTACAAGATAAGGTCATATATGACACTGGTGACCCTGGAGAACCATGCCGTCAATTTGTCAAAAACACTTCTGAGATGTTTGGATTTAGTCAAGGCTGCTTGCCCATGAAAAGATGGGATGAGCTTAATAATTTCTTCAAAAAATCCGGGTACTAAAATTTCGCAGCTTCTTATATAGATTAATCCATCTCTCTAAAGCTACATACCAGTATTTGTTAAAATATCCTGTCCTTGCCTATGATTATGTGCTTTAAGCTTTCAAGTTAGCCTTTTATGCTTATTGCAGCATACAGTATGAACCAAGTTTAATTGACTAATGTGTACTTTGTAAAATTCTTTTTCATAGATTTCTTTATCTTACTTCTTGATTTTAAACCTCAGGGCAGTAATTATTTTTGGGCTGAATGCCCTTAATGGAAGAGTTCCCTTAAAAGATGGTTCATTAGGAGGACCTTGGAATTCCACCAACGCAGCTGCCTTAATTCGTTATACTGTTGACAAGGGCTATACAATTCATGGTTGGGAGCTTGGTATGATTTGCATCCTATTTATGTGTCTCTAATATAATATCATGTTTCATGCATTTGTTTCTTTACAGTTTGAATATTACGAAATACCAAAACCAACTTTTTTGTGGCTGCTTGGTTTATAAATCATGAAATCTGAAGATCATGCTTGCTTACTGCATGCCAAAAACAATTATTTATAGTTAGAAAAATGTGACATTGAGATAGGAAAACATAGTAATGAAATCTGAAAATTTTTACTCATCTACTTCCCTTCTTTTAGCACTGAAACTCGGGTGTCATTTACATTCCCTATAATTCTGCTGCAAAAATCTTTTTTATGAAGAAACTTTATCCATGATTCAAGGGGCTCTCTGGTCTCTATTAGTCCCTCCAGATGCATATATTGCATAGCACACATCTGTTTTTTGTCAAAAATTACAGCGAAAAGTTATAAAGAATTGCGGTTTATGCGCATATGTGCTGGTACCTAAGTAAGTCAAGGACTTTGGTCAATTTTGGTTTTCTAAGAGATGGCTGTTAGGGATTCAAATGCTAGGTGTAAAAAACAAAATATGATGATAAATTTCTTCTCATTCAAATTGTCTATTGATATGTGAAAGAGGCTTTCCATATCGGAAGAAAAGTCTCTTGCAACTGAAAAAGATGATGGGGTTACATATAAACTGACAAACATTTTTTTTTTTGATCATCAGGAAATGAACTAAGCGGAAGTGGGGTTGGAGCTAGAATTGGAGCAGATCAATATGCTGCAGATGTCATCTCTCTAAAATCAATTGTAGACAAAATATACCGAGATTTCCCAGATAAGCCATTGATCCTTGCACCGGGGGGGTTCTTTGATGCAAAATGGTTTGGCGAGCTCATCAAGAAAACAGAACCTAACTCACTTGATGTAATTACCCACCACATATATAACCTTGGTCCAGGTATTTGTCTTCTATAGTTCAAGAATCCGCAAGGTTTCAAGGTCATATTATAACATTTCTTTTGATATGTAGGTGTTGATCAACATTTGGTTGAGAAAATTCTCGACCCAAAAGTCCTTGATGGCATGGAGCCAACATTCAGAGATCTCCAAGGAATTCTCAAGAGTTCAGAGACTCAGGCCACTGCTTGGGTTGGTGAATCTGGAGGGGCTTATAATAGTGGGCATAATCTCGTTACTAATGCATTTGTTTTCAGTTTTTGGTACTGTGATTTGAACTCATTTAGTATCAGTCTTTTCAGAAAACGGGTTTAGGTTTTTATTAGAATTTGGTTAATTTCAGGTATTTGGATCAGCTTGGTATGTCAGCAACTTATGGTACAAAGACTTATTGTAGACAGAGCTTGATTGGTGGAAATTACGGGCTACTGAATACTACCACGTTTGAACCATATCCGGACTATTATAGGTAATGTTTACTTAATGATATTTTTTTTCCCTTACCAATAGATTCTATTGCACCATGAATCAAATATCTCAAGCAGTTGAGGTTTATTCCATTCATTTTAGTTACAGTGATAACAAACCCAAGTTTCAAAATAGAAGTGTGATGAAAATTAGAACATGTAATCATTGAGGTGAATAAATGGGTAAATTAAGAACCTAAAGAGCAGATATAAATTGGTGGGTTATCTGCACATATGTGAATTGCACGTGGACCCCCTGCCATATCACTGTTTTGAGCCTACTACCCTTGTAATTTCATTTTCACAGATTACCCGTGGGTAAAATTATTTTGACTCTTTTACCCAGACATTGCCGCTAGTGAAATTAGTGAGTCTATCCGAGGGTAAAAAGGTCAAAAAATTTCACCTGGGGGGTCTATTTGGCAAAATAAAACTTCGGAGGTGGTAAGTTCGTAACAACGGTACTAAGTGGGTGTATGTGCAATTAACCCTAAAATGAGAGGACGCTCTATGAAGCAGTGTCTAAAAACATGGATAAACAACGGAATGCTACTTCCAACTCAATCCGTAGTGTAGGAAATTTACTATGCACCATTTTTTACTGAAATCTTGTATGGTGGACTCTTCATTAAATTTGGATGCCCCTTCATTGTCAAACGAAAAGTACAGGATTGTTACAATTAGCTACCAATAATTTACAAAATTCCCTATCTTAACAAAATCCAAATCCAATACTTGATCTGCCTTTAACATTCATTTCTCTTGGTGCAGTGCCCTCTTATGGCATCGGCTAATGGGAAGAAATGTTCTATCCACAACTTTCAACGGGACAAACAAAATACGCGCATATGCACATTGTGCAAAAGAATCAGTAAGCTAATCACTTTTATATTTTATTTAGGCTTCTATTTCTTTAGTCTTTACACTAACTCCTTTTTTTCAAATCCAGCAAGGAATCACACTTCTCTTGATCAATCTTGATGGCAGCACGACAACCGAAGTGATTGTAACCAGCAAATCTGCCTTCATTAGATCTTTAAAGCAGTACAACACTAAAGCTTCAAGAACAAAGTTTAGCCATATACCAAGAACTCGCAAAACCAGTGGATTCATCAGGGAAGAGTATCACCTGACATCACCAAATGGTAACTTGCACAGTCAAACAATGCTACTGAATGGTAAAATCTTGGCCGTTGATCATGATGGTGATATTCCGGAATTTGAACCTATTAAGGTTGATGCTTCGGAGCCTATAAAGGTCGATCCATATTCCATTGTATATGTGCATGTTCCGTATTTTGATGCACCTGCTTGTGTTTAGGGATCGAGTTTGGTTCGATTTCGTTGTGTTTTCTACATGTCATTTGTGGATGGACTGCGAAGTAGTCCATCCTCTGGTAAGGATATTGAAAGGTTGATATCCTCGTGATTTATTTTTCATAATTGTGATAAAAAATGAATCGGGAAAGGAAGTGTAAGATTTTATTTCAAGAGCTTACGAATTTGTTGTGAAAATATTTGTGTATTAATAGAATTTTATGTATCCGGTTTATTCAAAGATTCGAGATAATGCGAGGAATATATACATGATCATGGTCAGATGACAATTATTTTAGTATTGTAAAATTTACGGTCAAATGCTGATTGACCCCTTGTACTATTGCCCACTTAGCGATTGACCCCTTGTACTATCGCCCACTTGCTGCTAGACCCCAGTACTTATGTTGTTGTAGAAAAACCCGGAATACCCTAGGATAAGATGAATTTTTTATTTTATTTTTATTTTATTTTATTGTGACAAATGGACCTCCTCAAGAGTCAAAAAAGAATTCACTCAGACTGTCTATCCGCAATTGGAAGATAGTAAAGGGGGTCTTCCTCAATTAACCATAAAATTGATAACTGAGAGGCATATTGGAAACCTAAAGTTGGCAGTCGGAATTGTTCAAGGATGATTTTACGAATGTGCTGCTTTTAACAAAATGCAACAAAAATTGTTCAAGAATGAATCCCATTGAAAGTTTAGTAGAAAATTTCAGCAGCACAACTCTTTTTTATCTTTTATAGCACAAAGAGAACACAACATTCATTGAATGAATACCAGAATGTACAGTTAACAAAAACAGGAAACAGCTATTTGATAAAATTGATTTTTATAAGCCACATTAAGGTTTATCATCAAAAAGAAAATAAGAAAAAGAAAGGATATTTCTGTTTTCTTATTGTTGTAGATTACAGATAGACTGCTTGCTATTCTTCTTTTCTACTTGAGAGCTTTTCTACAATTTACACAAGATGAAAGGCACATCTAGTCCACTGGAACCTCAACCTCCATTTTGATTTCAGATTTGCCGAGTATCTGAAAAAGTGATGGACAATTAATAATATAAAGTATAAATCAGCCACATGAATGCGACCTTAATTTGAAAGATATCTACAATGGAATTACTAAAACAAACTTGCTATTTATTGTAAAGTGGAAACATTTCGTTAGGTACATTGTAACATGATTCATGGGTAACCTGCTAACAATTTAATATGGAATTTTACTTTGTTTTCCATTTCGAATAATAGAATCTATAACCTGCAATTACCAAATTTATTACGTGGCTTCATTGTACTTCAAATTCATTGTACTTTCCGATGCATTAGTACTCAAACATATGCATGCACCTCTTGAAAGGTATATTATATCTTGTAACATACATACATGAACCATCTAGTTTCTGTAAGTTTATCAATCTTTTAACAAACTCCTAAGAGATGTGAGATCTAACTTGCATCTGAAAGTTAAATGACAACAGTTATTTGCAAGCACTCACAAGGAATCTTTATAGCTAATTCTTGAATATCATCAAATGCAGAAGAAACAAACAAGTATAACCTGGAATAATGGAACACATCAATTTCTACATCTTCTATACTCTGTAGTTGATGTGTATATTAAATGTAAATATACTCTAGTTCTTCAACATTAACTGGTAACCCTATCCTACTCAACGACAAATATGAAATTCATTCAACTAGCTGTGTACCTTGACGAAATCATCCAAGGAAAGTGAACAATCCCTTGTGTAGCCAGCCTCCTCCAATAGATGGCCCAAAACTTGCTGCGAAATATTAGAGAAGGAAACAATAAATTAGGATGGTTTTATTTCATTTAGGACCACGGTACCCTTATATTGACATTTATCAACATACTTAGTACATGTAGGACCACACAGATGACAGTGACCATACACATCTGGAAATGAATTGATACTAGAAATGGGATGGTTATATATTTAAATCAAAAGATGAGAGATTAAGCATTGACATCTTTCCGGAAATTGAACTGTCTAGGATTTATTAAAAAAGCATGCAGAACCAATGGAAAAGAAACTTTGCTTAAATAAGAATGACAATGCTCCTTACCATTTGTATTAATAATGTAGAAAGCTGGACCAGCGATTGCAAAGTTTTATCAGGATACTGACTAATGATCCATTAACAATGTAGAAAAGGTAAAGGATATTTCGGCAAGTAATCAGCGTGGGAATTTGTTAATCATTGTGGGGATTTCTAATGGTTGGTGATTGCATAGCAAGTACATCTTATAAATGTATCCTTTTTTTTTAATTCCTATTCTGCCATTGTCATTATGTTATACACCAATTCACGTTCAGATTTGTGAGTTCTGGTCAGGACAATTAAATTGCATGCTTCGTTATGAGATATTATATCAGATCGACAATACTTTTGCTGAAGTGTGCAATAGAGCCATCACTTCAGTCTTTGAATGTGTTTCGCACCAATAGTTAAGTTTGAATACAGTTGCTGAATCCAATTTTTCTGAAGGCATTAAATAAATTAAAATTATACATTTCTAACACACTGCACGCCATAACATTTATAGCAACATGTTTAGGGGAAATTATGTCAATCTTTTCTCCAGTTTGTCTATTTCGGTATTCTCGTTAAAAATTTATTTTAGTTAAATTTCGCAAACCAATACCAAGAATGGACTCCAAACAGGATCCATGTGATATCAAAACAAAGGGTGTTCTTTGCTAAAGTTTTCAGCGTTTCCTCTTGTTATTGATGATTTCTAGCAAGAAACTGCAAGAATTTCCTTCTTTTATAAGAGCAGATAACTAGAAGTTAAGTTACAAACATATAGAAAGGAAACCAAATCAAATAAATCCAGAGAAAATGGCATGGGACCAAACCAAATCTGACCTAGTTTATAAACAGCTGGATAGGTTAACCTATTTATGACCACTTTCTATCTTTCTTTAAGATCGCAAAAAAATTCAGAATTTTTTCTTGTTATTGATGGTTTCTACCAAGATAATATAACTATGTTCTTATTTATTAATAGAAAATAGCCAGCAATTATTTCATAATGTACATAGCGAAAGCAGGAAAATCAACCAAATAAATTTTTTTTTTGGGTTTTTTTTTGTTGGGGGAGCAGGGAAGGGGAGGTAAAAAGGTACCTCTCTCTGCTTTTCGGACATGAAGGACCCTGTCAAATCCCGAAGCACCTCCAGCAAGTCCTTGAAGCCCACCTTCCCTTTACTCTCAGTGTCATAAACTTTAAAGATTACTGCAAACATAACCAATGCAAAACTGGTCATAACAACAAACAAGTTTGGCAAACAGGTTCCAAAGAAGAAAAACAGTTAACAAGCAGAGATAATTCATCTGCAGAGTACAAATTGATTCCAGAAAACTTCGATATGTGTAAACTCAACAAGAGGGAAGAATCAGAATAACTTTTGCTGGGTTCCAAATGCCCATGAACTAAGATAGATTAGGCTAATCAACTTGGTTACTCGAAAGGATTGATCAACCTTGAGTCATAAGCCCAAGCATATTTAATTATACGTTCATCTAACTATTTTTCTAATGTGGGCCTAAATCACGTGTCATGCTTTTGCCAAGTCATACCCACACCTTAAATGAACGGCTATGAGACACTCTTTTAACAACTTTGAAAACTATACAAATTATATTGTTTCAGAAGAAGTTATAGTGAGGGTCGAGGGCTGTACTTCTATGTTCTAATAATATGCCCAGCAGGTTAAGCGCCCTTTTTATGGCCCAAAATCTAGACTCATGTGGTAAATCTGCCCTAAATTCGTGGCAGGTCGGAATTGAACCCGATGGGCTCTCATACCATCTTAAATTCATTTCGACTACACCAAACCTCCTAAGTAGACTTAGTACATAAAAAACAAGTACAAAGTACAAAGTAGATATAGTAAATATAAAATAAATGGCATGCAACAGCTATCATCAAAATATGGCAAGTACCAAAAGGCAGCAAAACATTAACAAGAACACCTATCTTCATCAATCCAACGATAACTATCTGATGAAATAAGTTACCGGTCATTTTTTGTTGAATACAGTTCAAAGTGTTGCGAACAAAATTGAAGAAACACCAATCATCCCAGGGGAAATTAAGAGACAATTCAAACTCTTTAAATTTCCAAATAATCATAAAATAAAGGGGGGGAAAAGAAAGAAAAGGGGTCGTTAAGACTCTTACACTCTATCTTCTGCTCTAGAGACGCCTTGGGACTGAAAGCAGAAAGAAACGCCACAAAATCCTTAAAGTTCAACCCATCCACCATCTTAAGCAACCTCTGCAGAGAATGAACAAACAAAAGATCGAACCTTTCCGATCAAAATCGCAGCTTTTCCGCCCCCCCAAGATCAAACTCAGCAGCTAGATCGAAACGGGGATGGGAGTACCTGAGACAGGGGATTGAGGGAGAACTCGGGGATCGAGAGGAACTCATCGGCCGAGATGAACCCTTTCGCGTTGCGATCAAGCTGAAGGAATCTCTTGTAGAGGGACACGATCTCTTGCTGGGAAACTGTAGAAACAAATCAAAACCAGGACAAAAACCAAAACCAAAAGAGAGGGAATTGGGGTGAAAATTGAAATCATGGGTGTTCATGAGAAGAGTGATTACAGAGGTAGTGGCAGTGCTCTTGGACATCTTCGATGTCGTATTGGGTCAGCGTCGATGAAGCGTTACCCATTATTCTCTCTCTCTCTCTTCTCTCTCTTCTCTCTCTCTCTCTTCGAGTTTTGAAGGGAGGCGAAGATTATAAAGGGGAAGAGAGAGAGAGAGAGATGGGTTGTTTCGAGGATTGTTATTTGTTGGCGCCGATGAGATTGATGATGATGTTGATGATGATGATGGGGCCCTTTAGTTGGATGTGAACGAGGTGCGGAGATGTGAGACGCTAGGGAAGGACTGGAATTTTACCTTGGTGAAGGTGAAATAGAAGAAATTTTCTAAATTAACTCATATATATATATATATATATATA
>BQKN01065237.1:62961-83316 GCA_022839385.1 Asparagus kiusianus
TATATATATATATATATATGAAAAATACCAAACAATTACACTTTTCTTTGCCAAGTTTTAAAATTTTAGCCCATTTTTGTGGTTTTGAACTTTGAGGGTGTGATTTGTAATTTTTAAAATTTTGAAAGAGTTTTTTAAAAAAATTACTTTTAAGTTTGGTAGTTGTAAATTCTATGTTTTATGTGTTGGTGGTAATTTTTTAAATGTTAGTATATTTCTTGTAACTCTAAAATTTTGAGGGTGTCTTTTGTAATTATTAAAACTATAGATTAATTTTAAAAAATATTAAATTTTAGTGGTCTACCAATCGACGAATTTGATGTGTGCTAGTTAAAAATTTTAAAAATTTAGAGTTTTTTTTACAATTTTTAAATTTTGAAGGAGTTTTTTTTTAAAATTTTGAGGTTAATTTCGGCAAATTTTAATTTTTTAGGTGTCTAAGGGTAATATCTTGAGTTCATCTTATGTTATTTATAAATTTTAGAATTTTAGGGTGGCTTTTTATAATTTAAACTTTGAAGGTGTTTCTATAATTTTTGAGATATTGAGGGTGTTAATTAAAAAATTTAAATTTAAATGTCAAAAATTTTAGGTGTATCATGGTAATCTCTTGAATTCATCTGTGTTGTTTGTAAGTTTTAAAATTTTAGAATTTTAATGTGCTTGTCTGTAATTTATACTTTTGAGGGTGTTTCTATAAGTTTTGAGACATTAAGGTGTTAACTGTAAATTTTAAATTCTTTACAAACTGATGTTAATTTTTTAATTTCATGTTTTTTATTTTAAGTTTTGAGACATTGGGATGATTTTTATAATTTTAAACTTTTCAGGGTCTTTTCTGCAATTTTAAAACTTTTTATGTTTTTTTGCAATACTTCATGTATTATAATATGTTATCTACTTATAATTTCTTTATCTTAACAAACTAATATCATTTTTATGTTTTATATATTTTATTAATATTAGTTTTTTTAGATTGTTAAGCTAAACATGGTTCATATAGGATTAGGATAAGGTATGATTATGATTAGGATAGATTAAGATATAAATAAAATATTCAAAATAGTGAAGGGTAATATTGACCGTTAAAAATTAGAATTTGATTATAGATAATGTAGTTCAAACTATAAAGGGGTATATTTGTCTAAAAAAGATTTTCCGAACTCGTGCTTTTAAAGGGAGTATGATATATTAAGATAGGCTCGTTTGAGTTTTATTTATAAAAATAGACTCATTTTATCTTAATCTGGTTCTTAAATAGTCGGAGTTGTCAATCCCGACTATTTAGGAGGTTATAAACCCCCAATTATAACCATAAACCCTAACATTCTATGCACTAAATAGTCGGGGTTAGCAAGCCCGACTATTTAGAAATCAGATTAAGACAAAATGAGTCTATTTTTGTAAATAAAACTCAAGGGGGTCTATTTTTAGAAAAAAATTATGAATAGGTTTGTTTAGAAAATTTCTTCAGGTGAAATATTCTCTGGGTTTTTTTGGTAAATTACAATATAATAAAAAAATTTAAAACTCTTTTGCTTGTATACCTCAAAATCAAACCTAGTTAGAAATCTAATTTACCCCTCGCATTATTAACTTTAAAAGATGAAGTATCTTCTCCTTAGCGTATTAGGAAATGCCCTCAAAATCTGTTGATTTATCGCCGATGAATTTTACCAATATTAAATGGAGCTCTGATCATATTAGAATTTCCCACACTGTATGGGAGTTTCTCAGCCACACAAAGTACAAAATAGGAGGTCTTGTGGTCATTTTCACTGTCCCTATGTGTGATCCTCAGAACCCTACACGGTGCGGGGTTTTGATGGGATTTTGTATTAAATGAGAGGGGTGCAAAATTTTCATGGGGAGAATATATCATTTATACATTTAGAAGCGGTCAACATTTTAGCACATTTGAATTGGTGATTTCAGAGGAATAAATTGTGCGTAAGATGATTACTATTAATGAAAGTATAAACAATGGATATTTCTGCATATCAGCGTTGCCTCGAATGGCTCTTTTAATTCTAAGGCTAAACAACAATTACATACGTTATAGTTTCAGTCATTTAGCACTTAACATATTCTCCGTTGTATTTTATAACATTTATATCCTTTGAGTTGTTCAAAGTTGACACATTAATACTCTCTATTATGTAGACGTGAAAATTTTATTTGAAAGTTCCAATATAACATTCATATGTTAAATTTAGAGCTTTTAATTATTAATATTTGTTAAATTACTACTACTAAACCTACACAAATTCTAATTTAAATATATCCTAATTTTATTTTAAAAATAGAAATTGGAAATATTTAACACCCAATTCAACAAATTTATTAGATAAAAGTTATAAAATTAGCATATGAATATTATACGGGAACTTTCAGATAAAAATTTTTGCGTTTATAAAAACATGCAAATTTCAAAGAACTCGAGGTATATAGATGCTACGAAAATAAAGGGAGTGAAAATTATAAGGCATTTAAGTGCTATTTTCTTTCTTTTTTTAGAAAAAATTGAACCAAACACCCCTAAAATAGTAGGTTGGAAAATGTAGTACGCTTATCAGCGCTCATTTTCTTTCTTTTTTCCCCGACGCAGACTCATCTTCAAAACACAACTCAGCCCGCTCTCTTTCCCTCTCTAAATCTCCGCCGCCGCCGCCGCAGCCGCCGCTTTCCATCTCTCTAAACCCCAAACCCAAACCCAAACCCTAACCCTAGCCCTAACCCTTAAAAAAAATTAAAAAAAAAAATGCTCCTTTCCCGCCCCATCCCGCAAATCTCCGTCCACCGCCGTCACCACCACCGCCGCCACCGCCGCGGACACCGCCCAATCGTCTCCCTGGACGCCGCCCAACACTTCGACTTCGAATCCGTCGCCTCGTCCTCCCTCTCCTCCCAATCCAAGCTCAAGATCGCCATCATCGGCTTCGGCAACTTCGGCCAGTTCCTCGCCCAAACCCTAACCTCCCAAGGCCACACTCTCCTCGCCCACTCTCGCTCCGACTATTCTTCCGTCGCAAAAACCCTCAACGTCTCCTTCTTCCAGGATCCCCACGATCTCTGCGAGCAGCACCCCGACGTCGTCCTGCTCTCCACCTCCATCCTCTCCTTCGCCGACGTGCTCCGGTCTGTACCCCTTCAGTCCCTCCGCCGCGATACCCTCTTCGCCGACGTCCTATCGGTCAAAGAGTTCCCTAAAAATCTCTTCTTGCAGCATCTCCCTCCGCATTTTGATGTGCTCTGTACCCACCCCATGTTTGGGCCGGAGTCGGGGAAGAATGGGTGGGCTGGGTTGCCTTTTGTGTTTGATAAGGTTCGGGTTGGGGAAACCCCGTCAAGGATTGAGCGGTGCGAGAAATTTCTTAGGATTTTCGAGGATGAGGGGTGTAGAATGGTGGAGATGAGCTGCGAAGAGCACGATGAGAATGCGGTTGAGACCCAGTTCTTGACGCATACTGTGGGGAGAATGTTGGCTTTGTTGGACTTGAAAGATACCCCGATTAATACGAAAGGGTACGAGGTTTTGAGGCAGTTGAAGGCTAATACTTGTAAGGATAGCTTCGAGCTCTACAAGGGGTTGTTTATGTATAATAAGAATGCGACGGAGTTGCTAGACAGGTTGGATGCAGCGTTTGATTCGTTGAAGAAGGAGTTGTTTGAGAATTTGCATGATGTGTTGAGGAAGCAGTTGTTTGAGAGCCCGCCGAATGGATTGGGGAATCAAGGGAAACAGTGAACAATGTTCTCTGGTATGGGTTTCATGTTTAGGAATTAGTGTTGGTTATTGTTACTTTTAGAATTGGATGGGGGAGTTATTTAGATTTAGTTTCTTATCAATTAGAAAACACTTTCTTTCTGTGTTTTTCCCTATCCATTATGTATTTGGTAGGTCTTAATCCTAAGTAGGATGTTCAATTGCGGGACAATTTTTTTAAAGAAGCAACCTTTCCTCATAATAAGTGGGAATTTCATATCCAAGTGCAATTTGTTTAATTATGTGAAGTTGTGAACGTATTCTTTATTGTCCTAATTGTTTTGCATTCAATTCCATTTTCTGCATCATGCAATTGATTTGTATTCTTAAACAAAGTTCTTGGCTACGTTGGATTTGTGGAATACCCCATTAATACTACAGGACATGAGATTTTGAATTATTTGAAGGATAGTACTTAGTAGAGATTTTTGAGCTTTATAATTGGTTTATGAATGATATGTATATGTTGGAGCTTTTGAAGAAGTTGGATATGGCATGTATTCATTAAAGCCGTTGTTTGGGAATTTGCATGATGTGTTGAGGACAGTTGTTTCAGAGCAGACCGAATGGATTGGGGAAGCAAGGGAAACAATGGAAAAATGGGGCTTTCTTCTCCAATATGGATTTTGATGTTGGGGAATAAGTGTTAGTTATCTACTGTATTGTTGTCGTTGCATTAAGAATTAGGTTTAATTTATTCAGGGGAGTTGATTTTGGTTTGGTTAGTTATAAGGAAAAAAAAACACCCCTTTTCCATGTTTTCTTACGGGTATGTTATTTGTAGGTCTTTATCCTAAGGTAGGATGTTCGATTGTGTGGCAACTTTTGTAAAGAAGCAATCGTTGCTAATGATACGTACCCATGCAAGTGCAATTTACTTAATCTTGTGGAAGCAATCGTTGCTAATGATACGTACCCATGCAAGTGCAATTTACTTAATATTGTGAAACATTTTTTTAATTGTCACAAGTGCTTTGCATTCACCTCCATTTTTCTATTCATCCTATTGCTTACTCATATTTCTTAGAGGTTTTTAGGATGAAGGGTGTAGGATGGTGGAGATGATCTGTGAGTGATACGATGAGAATCCTGTTGAGAGACCTAATCTAGACTCATACTATGGTAGGATGTTGGCTATGTTGGAGTAGAAGGTTACGGCGATTTATATGAAAGGGTACAAGACTTTGAGGAAATTGAATGATAATATTTGTAGGGGTATTTGAGCTTTATAATGGGTTTATGAATAATAAGAATAAGATGGATTTTGGAGAAGTTGGATGCAGCATTTGATTCGTTGAGGGAGTTGTTTGGAGAATTTGCATGATGTGTTGAGGAAGCAGTTGTTTGAGAGCCCATTGAATGGATTGGGGAAGCAAGGAACAATGAAAGATGGGCTTTTTTTCTCTGGGATGGGGTTTGAAGTTGAGGAATAAGTGGAGCAAGACTCCTATCAACTTAAGTTGATGTCCACCAAAGTTTGTAGCCACACATTTATTAATATAAAACACCTTTTTATATAATACAAGGATCCCTAGGCAATATGAGTGGTTAAAAACTTTGGTGGACACACTATTCCCTATCCACTTAAGTTGACACAAGTTTTCACCGAATAAGTGTATCTACTATACTGTTATTATATTTAGAATTGGTTTAATTTATTCAGGGGAGTGAATTTTGGTTTAGTTAGTTATCAAACAGACAGCACCCCCTTCTGTATGTTTTTTTCCTCATATTATGAATATCTTATTTTGTAGGTCTTTATCCTAATGTAGGATGTTGTGTGACAATTTTTTAACGAAGAAATCTTTGCTAATGGCAACTGGGATTATATATGCAAGTATAATTTGTTTAACTAAGGTTTCAAACATTTTCTTTAACTATGTGAAGTTTGAACATTTTCTTTAACAATTTGTTTAACTATGTGAAAGAGCAATCTTTGGTATTGTTAAATCGGGATCACATGCAAGTGCAATTTATCTAATTGTGTGAACATTTCTTTATTGTCCTAGGTACTTTGCGTTCAGTTCTATTTTGTACCCATGCTATCGTTGTCTTGCTTAATCAAAAGGGTATTGGATGGTGGAAATGAACAATGAAGAGCATGATGAGACTGTGGTTCAGACCAAATTCTTCACATGTACTGTAGGAACAATGGTTGCTATACTGAGGTTGAAGGATACACTTATTAATGAAAGGGCATGAGACTTTGAGGCATACCTTTGAGTCTTCTAATCCTTGTTTTTATATAATAAGAATACAGTGGAGCTTTTGAGGTTTGATGCGACATTTGATTTGTTGGTGGAATAGTTTGAGAATTCACATGTGTTGAGGAAGCAGTCTTAGGATAGTACTTGTAGTGATGAATTTGAGCTTTATAATGGGTTACATAATTGGAAAACGACAGAGATTTTGGAAAGGTTGGATTGTTGAAGGAGTTGTTTGAGAATTTGCATGTTTTGAGGAAGCAGTTGTTTGAGAGGCCGCCAAATGGATTTGGAAGGCAAGCTAGGCAAATGATGAAGGATGGGATCCCCCCCTTTCTATGGTATGGATTTTGATGTTGAGGAAAAGTGTTAGCTATCTGTTGTGATTGTTGCATATAGAATTGGGTTTAATTTAGTTCAGGAGAATGGATTCTGATTTAGTCAGAAAACACTCCTTTTCCATGTTAACTTATATCAATTATGCTATTTTGCATGTCTTGATTCTAAGGTATGAAGTTCAATTGTATGTCATTCTTTTCTTTAAAAAAAAGCAATCTTTGCTAATGATACGAAGGAATTAGATTACATATGCAAGTGGATGCTTAGCATGCAGTTCGTTTTCTACATTATGCAATTGATTGTTGACTTGACCAAAGTTCTTGATATTTCTGAAAGAGAGGGAAGTTTTGGATGCTTACTCTTAGCTATTATAGTCTATATTAGGCTCCAGTTGGTTATTTACAGGTCTATCGTACGATGGGAAGTTCAATTCTATGACATTTTCTTTGAGAGAGATGATTGCTAATTTTAAGAAGAGATTACACATGCAAATGGAAATTAATGTTATTTGTCATCCCAAATACTTATCATTCAGTTCCATTTTGTACATGAAGATGCGAGAAATTTCTTAGGGTTTTTGATGATGAGGGTGTAGGATAGTGGAGATGAGCTGTGAGGACAGTGAGAATGCAGTGGAGACCCAATTCTCGACTCAATACTGTGGGGAGAATGTTGGCTAGGTTGGCACTGAAGGATACACCTATACATTCTCTGGTATGGATTTTGATATTGAGAAGTAAGTGTTGGTTTTCTTTTACTGTTGTTATATTTAGAATTGGGTTTAATTCATTCAGGGCTGTTGATTTTGGTTTAGTTAGTTATAAGAACCACTCCCTCCATGGCTCCATGTTCCCTTACATCGGGTATGTTATTTTGTGGGTCTTTATCTCAAGGCAAGGAGTTCAATTGCGTGACAATTCTTTCTCCAGAAAGCAACCTTTGGTAATGTAAGAAGGGATTACCTGTTCAAGTGCAATTTCTTCAATTCTATGAGAATTTTTTTATTCTGTTAAGTGCTCAGCATTATATTCCCTTTTCTACACTGCAATTGACGTTTTTCTTATTCGAAGTTCTTGATATTTCTGAAAGGCTTGTGTGATGATGAAGAAGGAAGTTTTGAGTGCTTACTTCTTAGCTAATACAGTTACTACTAGGCTCCAGTTGGAGTAGAGTGAATATTCATGATTATGTGTGCTTGCTTCTTTGAGGTTTGATCTGAACTGCAAAACAAGAATATCTAAATTTTATTATATGCAGCTTAAGCATAGAGGGGAGAAGGGTGCACTATTCGATTCTGAGCAGTAATTGGTTGATTTTCATTCTTTGCTATTTTGCGAACACTCGTGTGCAAGCTGTGATGTTATGCTCTAGTGATCACCCAGGTGAGTATTGTCCATTGCATTTGAATAAATTGAGTAGCCCAGTAATCTACTGAATGCCCCGTCCTGGTTCAGTTGTAAACTTTATTTTAAGGGGTTTTTCGATATTACTCCCTTAAATCTTTAGTAATTTGATATTAGTCTCTCAAATCTTTATATTTTGATTAGTCCCTCTAATCTTCATTATGTGTTGATAAAAGTCCTTCTGTTAGGGTTAGGGTTTAAAACACTAAGCCATGGTTGGGTGAACCCTGACCAACCATGGTTGACTAGTTACAAAAATACCCCCCAAGTGAGAAATAACCCAACCAAGTTCAAAATGGGCTATTATTTCAAATGGGTTTGGGATCTAAGTCCCCCAAGTGAGAAAGACTCTATTTTCGCTTTCTAAGTTCAAATGGGTTCCAGATCTAAGTTGGAGAAGGAGAAATAGAATGTGGATTGAGTGGAGCTATGTAGCACGGACACGGATCCGACACGGCCATCCGACACGCCAACACGAGGCAAATCCTAAAAAATACATAGGATACGTGTATTCGACACGTGTGTCCGGCACGGACACGACACGACACGGCTTCATGTTATGCGTGTCCGTGCTTCATAGGAGTGGAGAATCACGGGAATTTCCCCTCTAATGAAATAGTCATTGTTGTTTACCATTGGGAGAGAAGAAGATAGGGGGAACTAGTTTTCGAATTTGGGTACACTCGTCAAGGGGTTTGGATTAGTAGGGTTATTAACAGGTTAGGCGAGGGTTATAGTTGTAATTTTATGGAAGGGGTTAAAGTTAACGGAATATGCCCACACATTTATGACCCCATCTAACTCTAGAGACTTATATCAACACATAAAGTAGATTTGAGGGACTAATATGAAGTTAATAAGGATTTAGGGGACTAATATTTAAAAAGCCTTCTTTTAAATAGATTAAATAATTAGGATTTTTACATGAAAATCACCTTAAATTTACTCCAACTTGTAACTTATTGTCTTTATTTTTTTATTTTTGATGAAAGCCACCTACATTTGCCTACATCTTCTCAATGTCGCACTTTTTGGTATTTTCTATTAATTTTTTATAAAGTTACTATTATACCCCTTCAAGTCTAATTCAAGAGAAAAAAAAGGGAAGGAGGAGACGAAGGGGAGAGGGGAAGGGAGGTTGGCGGGGTCAGTGATAGGAGGGGATGAGATCAGCGACGAGAGTGGAGAGAGAGGAGCAAGGGAAGGAGGTGAGGGAGGTAAGAGTGGAGGAGGAGGAGGGGTGAGGGAGAGGGAAAGGGAGGAGGAGGGGGATAAGGAAAGAGGTTAGAGTTTAGACAAATCCTAGAAGTGGAGGGGGATAAGAAATCTCCTTTACTGGATCACCGGACAACTTTCCTGGGAGAAGTAGATTTGATTTGTGTTTCTCGTGTTTTTGAGAACGTATGCATACCCGAGGGAAACTTTAATGCCGAATAATTGACTTCAGCAGTGAACATGGTTTGTTTTCGAGAAAGTTAAGTGGCAAACCTGAAAGCATTATTAGCAGGAAACAATTAGAGCTGTATCCTTTGCATCCTCTTGACATGTATCAGGGATCTCAACTAAACTTTTGCCCTCTTAAGAACTGTTTATTGTAGGTTTTCGGTGGTTAACGAATCTGAAACTCCACATTGAAGCTTAATATGTGATGAAGACCAAGTGTCATGTTAGTGGAATTATGAGCAAGATATTTAGTTACTGTACCAGATGTTGAATGCGGTAAATAGTTGAGCATTTAATTACTTCCAGCACATGTAACTGAGTAACTGGAAGTTTTAGATATAGAATTCTTCTTCCTTGTTTGTAGTTGCTTTTAGTGAGTTTCTGGAGCCAATTAACAAGTGTATAATCTAAGGTAATCTTGTCTTAAGAAGCAATAAATTCTTTTTTAGCTTTCTCGATATTTTTTGCGTTTATCGGGACTAAAGTTATGATGATGGTGATGAAGACAGTTTCATGGTCTGGAACCCCATCTTAAGAAATGCATATTAGTTATGTAAACCCTTTAACACATAACTTGCATAATGGCATGCAATTTTAAGTTGATTAACCTTCGGTCGATAATGAAAACCGTCTAGCGAGACCAAAACTCGAGCCCTGATGCGAGCTTGATTCTGACACTGACGTTGTCGAGCACGTCTCGACAATGGAATAACAGAAACTTTTGCCTCAGTCGAAGCTGGGCGAGGTTCGTTATCAAAGCCATGATTTGGCTGGTAGAAGCCGAAGTTCGGCTAGGTTGTTTAACAACCCATTTCTTAGCATGACGGCTAGTTTCTGGAGCCTCCTCTTTGAGGGGCTTGGACTTTTCCTCGAGACTAACTCGAGTTGAATCATCAGAAGCCACTTGGGCTGAAGTCTCATACGAGACTCGACGACACTTTCGTGCCTTCGTGGGACTAGACTTACCAGAGGAGAGGTACTCCTCGTATTTGGACTGATCAAATTCGATGACCAGAGTCTCGACGTCCGTTCCCACTGCAATCTTATTTGACTGTACCACCACCAGTTCGTTTGAAAGAATGACTTCTCCCACTGTGGTCGCCATCGTCTGTAGGGTCGAAAAATTAATGTTGGGATTGATTTTCTTGTTTTAAGAAATGGTTTCGATCACTTGGTACGAAACCCTTATAATCACTCACACACTCTCTCGATTACAGATGAAGAGAAGATTGATTCAGCTTCTCCTTGTTTAATGTGGGTTCTTGGTGGCGAAAGGATGCTTCCCCCGATGCTTGAGTCGAGCTTGCCTCCCGTTGACGATCAGAACAAGATCACAAGAGCTTCTGACGTAGGTTAACCGGCTGGAATCGAGGTTCGAACTCCGGATTGACGTGCAGAAACCTTGATCTTTGATGCTTCTCTAAGTCCAAGCTTGAAGATCTCCAATTCAGAGTAATCAACCCCTCTCTATGTAGTCGTCGATGGCTATTTATAGGAGTTTGAGCACGTAACCGACGTGCTACAATCATGGAGTAGTGGGCGTAACTGATGCGCTAAAATTGTGAAGTCGTGGCGTAACAGACTCCTCGAATTTAGTCAACGTGGCTGACTGGGTCTTCATGACCGTTACAGCCTGATTTAATACGGGTGACGAACTTCACCGTGTTGGCGAACCTCGTCCTTGATGTTGAGCCTCGCTGCGTGGCAAGCCTCGTCTTTGATATCGAGCCTCGCTGCGTGGCGAGTCTCGTGAGCTTCTTTAACAATGAGCTTCGTCTTCACTGACGAGCTTTTAGTTTGATGACAAGCTTTGTTTTCATTGACGAACTTCACCTCCTATGATGAACTCCGAACCTCGTATCCAATGACGAGCTTTGAACCTCGTTTCCAATGATGAGCTTCATCTTTGACAGCTAGAGTTTAACTCGTGTCCAATGACGAGTTTCGAACCATGTATCTACCAGCGAACCTCGAACCTCGTGTCCAATGACGAGCTTCGAGTCTCATAGATCTGCTTCGTTCAATAATGAGCTTTATCCTTCGATGTTGAGTTCTGCTGCATGGCGACTCTCGTTCTCGAGGTTGAACAACGAACCTCGTTTCCGATTGAGAAGGGGTTCGTTTCTCTGACCCTCCTTTCACCTTTCGAATTTTGGCATTTTTTAATGCCTAGAGGGATCTCAACTAAACTTTTGCCCTCTTAAGAACTGTTTATTGTCGGTTTTCGGTGGTTAACGAATCTGAAACTCCACATTGAAGCTTAATATGTGATGAAGACCAAGTGTCATGTTAGTGGAATTATGAGCAAGATATTCAGTTACTGTACCAGATGTTGAATGCGGTAAATAGTTGAGCATTTAATTACTTCCAGCACATGTAACTGAGTAACTGGAAGTTTTAGATATAGAATTCTTCTTCCTTGTTTGTAGTTGCTTTTAGTAAGTTTCTGGAGCCAATTAACAAGTGTATAATCTAAGGTAATCTTGTCTTAAGAAGCAATAAATTCTTTTTTATCTTTCTCGATATTTTTTGCGTTTATCGGGACTAAAGTCATGATGATGGTGATGAAGACAGTTTCATGGTCTGGAACCCCATCTTAAGAAATGCATATTAGTTTTATGTAAACCCTTTAACACATAACTTGCATAATGGCATGCAATTTTATCAATACCTCTATTCCTTATATTATTATCCAAATGAAAACAATCACAACATTCTATATTATTAGCAACAAGTGAGGTATGGGCAGTTCTACAGTGAAGCAATGGTGATCTATATTCGGCAGATTATCGATTGCAGATGATATGCAGCTAGGAGATGAACTTTTTTGTAATTATCAGTCGCAGATGATCAATTCTTCTCTGATATGCAGCTAGGAGATTGTACCATGCCCCATGTTGGTTGTGCCTTCATTTTGATTTATATTTTCATGTATATTTGTAGGTGAAAAATGCACTAAGGTGAGTTTCTGAATGTTGGCCACCGGAAAAATTCCCTAAGGACCCAAACTATGGGATCAACAGGGGGGACATGTGAGGTGTCCCCCCTCTTATTGCATAATGAGCTGGTCATCATTAATGATGATCAGCTCATTATGCAATAGGAGTGGACACCTCACATGTTCCCCATGTTGGTCCCATATTTTGGATCCCTATAGCAAAGTTCTGGCCACTGTCTTTTTTCTCTTCTAAACTCATCAGAGTAGTCCATAACATCAAATTCATCATCATCCATTGGCCCAATTAGGTCAATTTTATAATCCTCATCCTCAATTTAGTCATCACTATTTACTGAAGAGGGGTTTTGGTCTTTATTTGCATTTACATTGGATGAGCTTGGAATTTGAGGTGTACATTGTCTCTTGAGTGTGTAGGACTCTTTTCTCCTTGGGGTTTAACTTCTTCCTTGTACTAAGTTTTTCCCCCTTCATATTATTAGGATTTCTGTGGATAGTGTTGGGATTTTTTTTCCTTCATATAATCAACAGTAGCTCCTCAAGATCCCAATGTTAAATTCCCACCATGCCTAAATTTCCACCATAACACACCCACCCACTTGCATTAAATTAGTAACAAACAACAAATTGTTCAAAATTATGCTAATCGCAGCAATAACCCTCATAATTTGGAAAAAAGCCATAAAATTTAAAGTAAAAGACAGAACAACCAGCTGTATGGAAAAACCTTGCGATGGTAATTAACCATTAATCTCACAACCAGCATCGATCCCCAAACATTTTATATCATCATCTACTACCTACTAATTATGTAAGTTGGAACTCAACTAACATTCATCCCTCGAGCTAGCTGCTTACAGCCAAACAAAAAAAACGAGGTAATGTTTTATGGACAACGAACGAAAACAGGCGAGGGGGGGTGCTGGCAATATTGTTCTGCAAACGAGAAGAGGATGCTGAAGAAGCAACCATCGATCGATCGAGTCCTGACGATGGTTTTGCTTCTTCAGTCCTTAGAAGATCCTGAAGAGGAGGCCCCCGTGGGTCGCAAAGAACGGAGCGAACACGAGAGATTCAACGGCCATGAGCTTGATAAGGATGTTGAGCGACGGGCCTGACGTGTCCTTGAGGGGGTCTCCGATGGTGTCTCCGATGACCGCAGCCTTGTGGGGTTCGGATCCCTTAGGGCCGAGGGTCCTAGCGTGCTCAGAAGCGCCGGCCTGCAGGACAATCAAAAGGAACTTAAATTTAAGATGATATCAAAACAGTCCAATTTCAACCCGTGGAGCGTGTTAGAGTATAAAGTTTGTAACGTTTTAACGCTCATCGCAACTTCAGAGTTCTTCTCTAGTTTAATAGCATCTAATAACAGGCCGAGGGACGTGCGAAACATGTGATCAAGCATCTGGGAAGGTATTTTTCACCTCGATATATTTCTTTGCGTTGTCCCATGCTCCACCTGTGTTGGATGCGGAGATTGCGATCTGCAAAGAGAGAATACTTGCATCAATGAGTGAGCAATAATATATCAGGAGAGAATAATACTGCAAGTATTACTCTAACGTGACGCATTGTAAAATTGGAGATACACCCATATTTGCGTCTTTTAATACTAGAATGTTATAATTAATGGTACTCATAAAAAAAAAAAGATCTGTTACCTGAACACCGGATACCAGAGAGCCAGCAAGAACTCCAGAGAGAGTCTCAACACCAAACAGAGTTCCGACAATGAGGGGAGTAAGCATAACAAGAGCACCAGGAGGGATCATCTCCTTGATGGAGGCATCAGTCGAGATCTTGACACAGGTCGCGTAATCAGGTTTAGCCGTACCCTCCATGAGACCGGGGATGGTGTTGAACTGACGACGAACTTCCTCAACCATCTTAAGAGCTGCACTGCCCACACTCTTCATGGTCATGGCCGAGAACCAGTAAGGAAGCATAGCACCAACGATCAGCCCGATGAAGACTTTGGGGGTCAGGACGTCGACCATTTTAATGCCTGCACGACTTACGAATGCACCGAAAAGGGCAAGGGACACCAGGGCAGCTGAACCGATGGCGAAACCCTAGGACAAAACTCGAGGGTGAAGTTGACATCAACCAAAATTGGGTCCAAACTTGGTTAGAGTTTAATAAAAAAAAATCACTCTTTTCACATCCAAATGTAAAAAACCGGAGAAGGTGGAGAATTACTGGGTTTGGATCCTCTGCACTGCCAAAAAATAGTGGAGATATTACTGCTTTTAATCGCAATCGTCTATTCTTTAGTGGATGGTTATAATTTTTCCTAGTGAATGTGGATACGAGGGCAATTCACGGGGTTAAGGAAGTGTTAGTTTTTGGAATGGGTACAACCATCCAACTAGGCGATACTACGTTGACTATGATTGAAAGTAGTGATCTCTCAACTGCTCATTGACAGTAAAAGATGATCGAAATCTGCTATTATTTCCTCCTCTCTCTCTCTTTTTTGTATCTTTTCTTCATCAGGTTTTGTTTCAAGTAACAAAACCTGAAAGGCCAAGTCGACGAGACTGCATGCTCTAACAGGTGAGCGTACAAACATAATATAATTGAATCCTGTAAAGGGCATGTGAAGCCCTGATTAATGAATACATACATCTGAAGGAAAAAAGATTACCTTTCCAATGGCAGCAGTTGTGTTTCCTGCAGCGTCCAAGGCATCAGTCCTCTCGCGAATTCTATGGCTCATTCCAGCCATTTCAGCAATCCCTCCAGCATTGTCACTGATCGGTCCATAAGCATCGATAGCCAACCCAGTGGCAATGGTGCTCAGCATACCAAGAGCAGCAACGGCGATGCCATACATAGCAGCAAGGCTAAAACTAACAAAGATACTGAGAGCGATAGCGAAAATTGGAATTATAACAGATTTGTATCCTAAAGCAAGACCGAAGATGACATTGGTGGCAGCTCCAGTTCTGCATGAATCCGCGACATCCTGCACGGGACTGACAGAAAAAAGAGAGGGGAAATGGTGTTAAACCTTGCATCATTCAGCTCAATGTGTGGGTTTGGTCTAAGACACAAGATTAGATTCCGCTCTCATATTCAAAGAACAATTACATGAGTATATGGTGAAGTAAGCTTGGACACGTGACTCGATTAAGGATTTTAATCGTTTTGAGCTGGGTTCAAGTAAATCAACCTAACGATCCTTCTCCTTTCACGGGCCTTTGCAACTCAACAATACAAGAAAATGCGCAGAATGAACAAACAGTAATAACTATTACCTGTATGCATTGCTGGTATAATACTCGGTGACAAATCCAATAACCAGTCCAGCCCATAACCCGATCGCAACACAGAAGAATAGCTCCCTGGAAAGTTTAAGTACAATTAATCGAGTCGTTACGCTGTCGTCAGATACCAGGACGATCGTCTAAAGAAATTGCTTACCAGTTCTTTACTTGCTTCTGCGCGCCAAAATTGAAGATAGTGAAGGAAGAGGGGAGGGCCAACCAACTGACGAGTGCAATACCGAGGGTCATCAGCGCGGTGGAGATGATAAGCTGCTTCTTCAGTGCAGGCTCAATCTCCTTGACTGCCTTGATCTCGAAGAAATCGGTAGCAAACAGAGTCGTCACCAAACAAACAACGATCCCCATGGAGCTAATAAGAAGCGGATAACACATCCCAGTGAAATCGTGGTTGATCCCAAACGAAGAGATCGAAGCAACAACAAGAGCAGCACACGATGACTCCGCGTACGAACCGAACAGGTCTGAACCCATTCCAGCTATATCTCCAACATTGTCACCAACATTATCAGCAATCACCTGTAACAAAAAATTTCAAAACTCCGTCAGCAATTAATTTATCCTCATAACAGGAAACCACCGTCAATAGAAGAGCTAGCGGCACTCAGAGCTCCTGTAGCATTGCTGGTTTCAATTTACTGTACCCTATTGTTTCATTGTCGCAGATAGAACCCCTGGTTTAAATTCTTTTTTGACTCTTTTTGCTTAAATAGTTTTAATAATTTCACCCTGAGGCAATATCTGCAAAAATTTCATATGGTCAAAAGAGTCAACCCGGGGTTCTATATGCAACAATGGAACTAACTACAATGATGCTGAAGGGGGTCTATGTGCAATTAAAGGTTGTAAAGGAAGCAAGATCTCACAGCAGGGTTTCTTGGGTCATCTTCAGGTATGTTCCTCTCGACTTTACCAACAAGATCAGCTCCGACGTCGGCAGCCTTGGTATAAATACCACCTCCGACTCTCCCGAACAGGGCCATCGAAGACCCGCCAAGCCCGTAACCAGTGATAGCCTCGAAGAGACCCTCCCAGTCATCACCATAGTACAATTTGAACAAATTAATCGAAATGTAGAGAACCAAAAGCCCGTTTGCAGCCAGCAAAAAGCCCATCACAGCTCCCGACCTGAACGCGGTGATGAAAGCTTTGCCCACTCCTTTTCTGGCTTCGAGAGTGGTTCTCGCGTTGGCATAGGTAGCGATCTTCATACCGAGGAAGCCGGAGAAGAGGGAGGTGACTGCGCCGAGCAAGAAGGCGACGGTGCTGAAGATGGCGTTGAAGAGGGCAGGCTTGCAGGTTTTGTCCTTGGTGTAGGTGCAGGGCTGGCCTTTTGTGCTGAACCCCTCGACGGAGCCGAGGAAGAGGAAGATGAGGACGGCGAAGGCTACCATGAAGACGCCGACGTATTGGTATTCAGTGAAGAGGAAGGATGTTGCTCCTGTTGCATGGAAAAGTTTTTATGAAAATTTACTCTGAATCGTGAAGCCCGTCTACCCATTTGGCCATTTGGCCAAAACTCCGAAGTCGTGATGAGGGTCGAGGTTTGTATAAATGCAGGGGTATCAATTTTTATAAAGTCCACGTTTTAAATTGGTGGTTAGTTGGATTTGGGCTATATTTGGCAACTTTAGATTATAATTCACAAATCGCTTATCATTCAAGGGGATATAATCTGAAGTGCTTGATAAATTTAATGGATCATAATCTATTTCCAATAGTAGATTGATTGGCAAGTGAGCAGCTTATAATCCATCTTTGCTGTAAAAATGAACAAAGAGGGGCAGAAGATAGGGGATAGAAGGCTTCTGAATTTTCTTTAAATGTCAAGGGATATAATAGTCTTTTAATTGGTCGGACTACGTCGCTTACGAGCCACCAAAAAACAAGCTAGATTATCTAATCTAAGAAAGGTGTTTACCAAACATGTCTAGGCGACTTATAAGCCACTTTGACCAATTCCCAAACATGCTCTGAACATGGGTTGTTCTGGTACCCTCCAACTATTACATAAAAACCTCGAAATTATAGTGAGAGTTGAAGTTTACAATTTTATATTCTAACAACCATAATAGAAATTTAAAGATTGTTTGTGGTTAGACGTATTAGGACCCAAGAAAAAGGTATGTAAATTCACCCATAATGTTGAAACAAATGATAATTCTTCCAGAAAAAGCCGCCTACCTAAAAAAAGTTCAATATTTTCAATTACAGATGAAACTAAAATTCCTCATAAAACTAGCTAGCAACTGTAAAACAAACCCTTTATAAATAAAATTAAAAAAAAAGAAAAACCATTTTCACGTATAATTCACTCCGCATGCAGCAACTCAAAATATAAATTAAAAAAAAAACTTTTTTTTTGGCGAAAAATTAAGATCATTAAAAAAAAAAAAAACTAACAATCTAGTCGTAGCTAGCTAACCGAGCGAGCATGCGCACGGTAAATTACCTTCAGAGATGGCGTTCTGTATCTCGGCGCACTTGGCGACGACGGCGTGGTCGGCGACGCCCTCCTCCTCTTCGAGGAGGTAGTCGCCGAAGCCGTTCTTCTTGGCGCCGCCGGGGTGGGGGTCCGGCGAGAGCCTGACCCTGGCCACGAGCATCCACTGGACGAGGGAGAAGGCGATGCCGATGACGGCGGCCGCCGGGATTAATATCTCCGTTATCACTTCGGAGAAGAGAGGGGAGCCCATCTTGACGGGGGAGGGGTGTCTTTGACGGTGACGGAGCTGACGGAGCTCCCTGTAGAGAAGAGAGAGTGAGAATATATATTTGTGTGATGGGGGAGGAGAGGGAGAGGCTAGCGGGTTATATAGCGTGGGTTTTTGATTCTTTTGTGAATATTTTATAAAGGATTAATGCCCCGGGCACCTCAAATTAGGACCCAATGAGGTTTGGTGAACCGTCCCCCTCCGGTTGGATGATATACTCAGAGCTGGCTCTGGGGGTGTTCAGAGTGACCCACCGCACAGGGCCCCTAATTTTTGGGGCCCTAAAATTTTTTATAATTATATTTACATATATGAAGAAATAAATGTGGACCGTCCATTTCACACCCAGCTTAATCTCAACCCTCCGTTCAAAAATCCTCCTTCAAAAACATCAGCCCTACCCATCTTCACATCTCACGATTCTCACTCAAATGCCAGCCGTCAGCCCCTAAATCCCCAATCCCCATCCTCCTCTTCTCTTTGCGGCTCAGGCTCAGCGACTCGCCGCCGCCGTCGGCTCATCATCCTCGCGGCCGACCCCAAAATCGTCGTCAGCCTCCATCCTCCTCTTCTCTCCGCTCTCAGTTCAGACTTAGCGACTCTTCGCCGCCACCGGCTCATCACCCTCGCCGGCTTCCGAGTTTGGAGTTTGGAGCTCGCCGACTTAGGAGTTGTTCGGAGCTCGCCGACGCAGCGGCGCCACCCCGGCTCAGACTCCACCGTGGCACTGCCCGATCTCTCGCCTGAGCTCTCTCATCTCCTCTTTTGTCGCATATGATTCCTTTGTTTTTTTATTTTTTATAATTTTTTCTGTTGTGATTTTAGGGTTTTGATGCTGATTTGAGATTTGAATTTTTGGATTGCAGGAGATCCAAGCGGGTCTTACGTTTTCGGTGCTGCCGCTGGTATCGATAAAGCCATAAAGGTTGTATTGTTTAGCCGGAGCCGAAGCTGTTCAACAGGTTGTATTGTTCCGAATCTTTTGACTTCTTTCAATTTGATTGTGATATTTTTTATTTTATTATAGAAATGCCTCCAAGAAAATCTCCATCTGGATATGATAAACGTAAGAAAAAAAAGAAAAATTAAACAATTTGTCCAAACTCAAAGTGGAGCGCTTGATAAATTCATTGTTAGAGAAATACAAGATATAGTTGAAAATTCAATTGAAAATGATAACATTAATGATTTGGGCCTGAATGCGCATGAGAATGGAAATGTTGATGATCAAAGTAAAAATGAAAATGATAATAAAAATAAGAATCAGAATAAAAATGAGAATCATAATGAAAATGAAAATGAAAATGAAAATGAGTATTAGAATGAAAATAAAAATGAAAGTAAAAATGAGAATCAGAATCAGAATGAAATTGATATTGACAATAAAAATGAAAATGAGAATGAAAATATTTTAGGCAATGAACAACCTAGTCAGTCCATGCTAATGAATTTGAATATTTATGATCCAAGAACTTGGGATAATTTGGACATAAAATCTAGAGATATATTAGTGAAAATAACCCTATAAGAGATCTATTAGTCGAAAAATGTCCTAAAGATAAATTAGGAAGATGTTTTTCTTTGACATTTTACACTAGACATTTATCAAATGGAGATAAATACGATAGGGAATGGATAGTTTATTCAAAGGATAGCGATAAAGTATTATGTTTTTGTTGTAAATTGTTTAAAAATGGTTTTAAGAAAAGTTTTTTTTAATAAATAAAGGATTTAATGATTGGATACATCTTAGTGCTAGGCTTAAAGAACATAAAACAACTAATGAGCACATGTTTAACATGAGTACTTGGCTTGATTTACGCATAAGATTAAAGAAAAACAAAACAATCGACAAAAATATTCAAGAGCAAATTAATAAAGAGAAGGAATATTAGAAGAAAGTATTACAAAGAATAATTTCTGTTGTTAAATATCTTGTTAAACATAACTTGGCATTTAGAGGAACAAATAAGAGAATTTATCAAAATAATAATGAAAAATTTTTAGGCCTAATTGAAATGATTGCAGAATGGGATCCGGTAATACAAGAACATGTTCGACGTATTGACCATAATGAAATTCATTATCATTATCTTGGTCCTAGCATTCAAAATGAATTGATAAGTATGTTAGCTTATAAAATCAAATGTGCAATTGTGACGCCCCTGGGTTCACACAAGGCTGCAGTCCAAGGTAAAACCAAGAATGTCAAACCTGCCATGCACTACACCGTGCAATAACAT